>JARHVA010001497.1:2277500-2437500 GCA_037957365.1 Torreya grandis
TATACAACAGAGGATTGCAGCTATCTTGAGATTTCAAATTCAAGCTCTCCTGATAATTTATTTGGGGATTCCGATTGTAGTGGGAAGGCAGCCAAGACTATTCTGGTAGAATGTACTCGATAGACTCAAGCAGAAAGTTAGTCATTGGACACATAGATGGCTCACTACAGTAGGGAGGGCCACACCCCTGCAATCGATGATCTAGGCTCTTCCTATCTACCATTGCATGGTTCAAGCTGCCCCTATGTACTTTCTCAAGGAGTTGGATGCCATTTCTCACCAATTCTTGTGGAGTGGCAGCCTACAGAGCACCAAATGGAGTCTTATTAACTGAAGTATGATTTGTCGGCCAAAGAGGGATGGGGGGCTTGGCTTGCGCTCGGTTGTCCTAGCCAGCCAAGCTCTGGTTGCTAAGTTATACTGGAGGTGGTGCTCTAGCCAATCTCAATTATGGGCCCGTATCTTGTCATTCAGAGCATTTTCCTGGTGTGGAATCTGCTGATATCTATAGGCTGCCTCTAGAGTGAGGAGGATCCATGGTGTGGCAGACTCTCAAATTAGGATCTCAATTGGTCAAATGTAGCCTTTTCTAGATCTGCAATAGCAGAGCAAAGGCCCTTTTTTGGGAAGACTCCTGGGACAGATCACCCCTGCTCTTGTCCTCCCATCCGCACCTGCAACTTTTATGTGACGCCTTTCATGCTACTGGCTGGATTATAGATGGAAAAATTCTTCTGACTGGCCTTCGGGGGGCTCTTGGGAGGAGAGGCTAGAACTATCTCAGATCCTAACTTCTCAGGTTGTAGCTCCTTACAAGGACATGATGTCCTTGCGTGGGGAGGTGACTCTACTGGGCATTATTCGGTCTCAGTAGGATATGGCGCTCTGACAAAGCAAAGGTTTGGAGAAGCAATCTTCTTGTGGGGGAAGAAAATTTGGAGTAGTTTAACTTGGCCCAAATGTAATTTCTTTTTGTGGACGTTAATGCACAACATGTGTCTTACCTGGGACAACCTCTATAAGCGTGGGTTCCAGGGGCCATCCAGATGTGTGCTTTGTTGTAGGGGTGAGGAGACTGGAGCACATCTTTTCTTCCTTTGTCCCTTTGCTAAGCAGATATGGCACTTGTGGTGGAGGGCGTGGGGCCGTCCCTGCTGGCATGTGGATTCGCTCTCAGACTTCTGGAGCCAACTGGGTCATCCCCCATCTAAAGCGTTGATCTTATAGAAGGCCTGGGTGGCTAGTCCTGCATTTATTTTGTGGAACTTATGGCTTGAAAGAAATAGGCGCATCTTCTAGGAGACTCCGCTGGAGTGGAGCGCCCTTTGGCAAAAACTTTGCAATTCACTACAAGAGACTCTATTGGCCAAAGGCAATAGAGCTGATGACATGGGATTGGAAGACACGACTATCTTTTCAAGAATTTTTGATGCGTATTTAGCTACTCCCTGCATCGCGCCCCCCACACACCCTGCACAAAGAGCAAGGCAGCTGCTGCGTCCTGTTAGCAGGTTAGGTCGATGGACGCCCCCTCAGGCTGGGATAATCAAAGTCAATACCGATGGCTCCTCCAAAGGAAACCCAGGGGATGCTGGCATCGGTGGCGTGGGACGTGACAGTGAAGGTGATATTCAATTAATTTTTTTAGTTTACAAAGGATGCTATACCAATAATCTCATGGAAGCGATGGCCATCTTGCAAGCGGTGCAACAGTGCTGCCAACAGTGGTGGGATCAAATTATTTGTGAGTCAAACTCTCAGGTTGTGATTAATCTGTTAAATAATCAAAATTTTCATAGTGTTGACTGGCAGCTAGCGGTGGTCGCCCAACAGGTTCTACAGTTAAACACTTCCTTGGATTCTATGGTTTTCAAACATATTCCTTGGGAATGGAATGGGGTTGCTGACTGTTTAGCTAAATGGGCTTCTGAGCAAGGGCCCAATTGGAGTATTTTGGATCAAGGGCTGTTGCCGTTGGAGTTCTCTCAGAAGCTGGGTCATCTTGTTGACCAGGATAAAGCTTTGTAACTATTGGTCTCTGTTTTCTGAGTAATTTTTTACCCCTTTTAGTTTTAAAAAAAAAATGCTTTAAAAAAATATAATTTAACAAATATATCGATATAATCTTAAATTCATTCAATTAAATAGTTTAACTGTATTTGTATTAATATATTTCTATATTAATGTTAATCTTGAAATATTTAAATTAAATAAATGGATATTTATTTTATTTTATTTACTTATTTTAAATTAATTTTTGTATTATATTTTTATTCTTTTTATTTTATAAAAATTATATTAAAATTATTAATTTATTATTTAATTTATGTTTTTATAAATATAATATTTATTCCAAAAATATTAACTATAGATCATAAAATTTAACAAATTAATAATTTATTTTAAATTTTTAAAATTAAATCTTTTTAAAACCATATATTAAATATTACATATTAATTTATAACTAATATTCATAAAAATATATTTATTAAAAAATAATTAATTTCATAACTAAAAATAATATATTTTAAATTATTAAAAAATTTAATTAAATATATAAATATAAAATATATTATAAATTTTATTAAACTTTAAAATAAATTTGATTTTACATAATTAATAATATATATCTATAAAATAATATATATTTTTAAATATTTTAAATTTCTTATTAAAAAATATTAATTAGAAAAACTCAACATTTTAATTTTAGAATTAAAAAACCATTCAAATTTATTTTTAATATATAAATTTTATATTTTAAAAACTAAATTTAATTTAATTTTTTTTTTTTTCATTTTTATTCATTAACTTATTCACGTCAAATTACGACACGTGCAAGCATTTCTAGATTGGGTTGGTCCCACTCATCAAGTCATTTAATTTATTGTTTTAAAGCTTCGGGGACGTTATAATTTATTCACTTATTTCATTAAGTATGTTCCTAAAATTTTGTGTGTGTTTAAAATATTAATGCCAAGAAAAATTATCAATTTTTTTTATTAATTATACGTATTTGCTTTGGGAAGATATTACAATTAAAAATTTATGACTTAAAATATTACGTATTATTAATATTGGGAAATTTAATTGCATCATTTAATTAAGACAATGATTGCATAACAGATGTTGTTAAGCATATATGTAAAAGGAAACACCTCCACAATTAAGATGTTAAGTCTTTACCTTTAAGTTTAAGAACATTAACATCCCTCCCTTCATTATACATTTTTGGGCCTCCATTACATGCTCTTCATTCTTATAGTTTTCAAACTTAAACTAAATATTTACAAAAAAATTCTAAATATTTTTTTTGCACAATGAAAACTTCAATGTTCTATTGCATATTTATTTTCTTTATGCTTTCTTCCGTAATCTTATACCTATAGCTATATCGCAATATATTTTAAAGTCATAAACAATTATTTTCTAATGTTTTCTTTATCTTCATCTTATCAAAATTGGAACCGTTTGCATGATAATGGAGGTAGTGCATTGGTTAATGGATTAATGAATAATACACAAATTTGGTCTTTTGTGTTTTCTATCCTTCACAACACGTGTTAATAATTTGTCATCATATTAAGACATATGTCTCTCTATAAGATGTCCATCTGCCAATTTGATATGTTATCTAGTCGATTTGACCTAGTAATGACTCTAAATTATTTGCCAATGAAATATGGTAAGTGTTGGTCAAACAGGGGTCCCTCATTATCTTAATTATCTATCTAATTTGTAGTTTAATTTTGACTATATGCATAGTCAAATCCTCCTACGTAGGGGTCTTGTAGAATTGTAGGAGGGATATGAGGGTTAGGACGACTAAGAGGGTTAAGATTGTTGAGAGGGTTATGAGGTTTAGGAGGGTTTTGTCTTACACTTGAATGGGTTGCATAAACATAAAAATAAATTATTTTACCAAGAAACAACACAAATCTAAGTTAATTAGTCAACACAAGAAAGAAGGAACAAAATGAGGAATGAAACAAGTTTTTTTAAATTTTTAATACAATGCATTCAAAATGCATATGCATTATAATGTGTACGCATTTTTATGTGTAAAGAATGCATATACATTCCAGGTTCGATAGCCACCAAGCCTACATAAACATAACATATACATGGTATGTTAATAACACACACATTTCTCATCAATTTGTGAAAATGTCCATGAATTGGCCCATTAACTCGGCACACTTCCTTGTAATATTTATTATTATTGAAAACATAATTATTTTTTTGAAGCTAAGTTCCCATCCCTCTATCTACATAGGCCCCTATCCCCCATTCTTTAAATAGAGGCAGAGAGTAGGCCATCACCATCTAACTATATAGGGTTTCTCTCCCTAGATAGAACTATAAAGTCTCAATCGATAGATCAAGTATTAACTAAGTCCTATATATCTATATAGCAAGGGACCCAAATATTTCTAAATTTAAATGAAATTGGGGTTAAAAGTAAATCTTTGTTTGTGAATTGTGCATCAAAATATAAATGTTGATTACATGTTAGTGACCTCCTATACAGTTGATGCATATAAACAATAAACATGGTATTATCAAGGGGTGAATGAAATATTTATGAAATTTCAAACTAAGATTGCTAGGAATTGTTTCAATTTTGATTTGAAACCACCCAACATATATACAATGGTTGGTTCTGCATAATAAATTAAATAAACAAATGAATGCCTAAAAATAAATAATTACAATTGAATTCGGATTGAGTGAGAATATGGCAGTCAGTGTGATTAAAAATTGTTAACAGTTGAGACAGGTTAGTCCTTCCCAATATGAGGAGATTGTTGTATTCCAGTAACTCCAAAGGACAGAGAGCCAAATTGGGGATGCCAAACTCAAAAGTGACTCAAGCATTAATGGTGCACCACCCTTTAGAGGTTTCCATGCTTCTGATCTCCCCATTATTGTCATCAAGATTAAGACCATTACCAATCTCATCGCAATGGCAATGAATTTAGATTGAATGAGTGACATATCTGTTAATGCATTAAACCTATAATGGATGATGTATATAAATAATTAGAGGGTAATGCTTTGACTTGATAATGTTTTCAACTATCCACCCAATAGCAATGGCTCAAATATGAATAAAAATGAATAAATAATCATAGTTACCATGTTTGGAAGTTCATATTGTTCGGAAGGGGAAACAAGTTTGGAAGTTCAAGATTTTCCAAAAATTTCAGTTCGATAAGTTCGGTTAAGAAACTTTTATAATTCATAAAAAATAAATATACCATACATATTTGTAAAACATAAACATAAATAAGTTGGTCAATGATAACACATGATAAGAAAATATAATAGTGTTAAACTTCGATGTTCATTGTTCAACATCATACATAAAAATATAACAATGAAAATTATGAAATATCATTTATTTAATATTAAAGTTTTCAGCATCAACTAAAAATGGGAATGAAATTTAAACATCAAACACTCCATCTATACTAGAGTCATTATTAGTTCATCATCTAATCCTATACTAGTATGCTCATGAACAACAACAATATTTTCTTCATCTTAAAAGCATGGTTTGCCAAGGTGAGAGTTGTCATTTTCATTTGTAAGAGAGTGACTAAATTATCCTAAATTTCTATAAACAAATACAAGATTAGAGAGTTTTTGAGCCCCTAGTTGATTCCTCTTTTTAGTGTGGATTAAGTCATATGTACTCTAGTTTATTTCACATGCAGAAGTACTGAAACATTGGTTGAAGATTCACATGACAAGCCTCTATAACTATGGAGTAGAAGCCCCATAATTCTACCACCATTTAGATGGTGCTCGCTTCACCTTGTTTGCCTTTGCTTACTTGATACCAAAAATTTTCAATTAGTTCTTGAAAACACTAAGTTGGTACCTCATTGCTTCCTTCTCTTCTTCATCAATACACAACCTGCCTATTATTGCAAATACACCTATCATTATCTCTTCATCTACCTCATGATTTACCTCTACTAATTTGGGATATAAATAACAAGCTGTCATGTGTAGAGGATGATGTATCATAAACCATCGTTTGTCTACAATTTCCCAAATGCGTTTGACTTGTTCAACATTATCTACAAGTAACTTTTAAATTTATTCCTTTGCTCTATCCATTCCCTCATACACAAAGCTCGTGCAAGGTTGATTGCCATCAACCATTCTCAAAATTATAATAAGAGGCTCAAACACCAATATGATCTTCTTGCCCCACTATTAAAATGTGTCCCCTAAGATAATTCTTTCAATAACTTTTGAATGGGCTTCCTTGAAAAGCTTTGACTCCATCCATGCATCAGAAACCATGACTTTTTGCAATGCTACCCTCTCCTCTACCTCCTTTTACAAAGTAATAAAGTTGGTGGAAAATCTTATTTCAATAGGGGATAGAAGCTCACACTTTGAAAATGAATGATACAAGTTCTATGTCAAGCAGTGATTGAGGATAATCTTAGAAACTTGTTTTCCTTCAATCACAATATTGCTTACCCACTCCAATTTTGATAGATCTTTAAGAAAAAGATCCAACACATGTGTAGTACATGATGTCCAAAATAGATGAAGAAATATATCCATGAGTATAGAATTTGGCCTTTTACAATTAGCTGCATTGTCTGTAATGATTTGAACAATATTTTCTTCTCTTGTCTCCAAAATTGATGATTCGATGCATTGAAAAATAAAAAGAGAAGTTTTTTGTTCTTTAATTGTATCAATAAATTTTATAAACACAACACCATTAGGGGATATTTCCAAAATATTTAAGAGGGGTCTTTTTCTTGAATCAAACCATCTATCACTTACTATTGTGCACCCTGTTCTTTTCCAATTTTGTTTAACTCCATCTAGCTCAATAGATATCACTGCCACTTCCTCATCAAGAATACTAGTTCATACTCTTTCATAGCAAGGCAATTAATAACCCTTCCAAAAATCAATAGCTACATCTAGAAATTTTTGGAAATGTGGAGAACATATAACATTGAAAGGAATAGCCTCTGCATAAAACAATCTAGCTGCCAACTTGTCAACATCTTGTTTTTGTTGTGGCCTCCACATTGATTTCAATGAACCTTGTGACTTTTGAACGCCACTTATACTTCCTCTTTTTTTGGCAAATGGTGATGGAGAATGCCTTGAATTATTGAAGGAGCCCATTTTTGAGAGTGAATCTTAGATTTTAGACTTCTTTGATTCTGAAGCTAATGATTCATCACGAATCACATTAAATTTATCTTTCACTCTATTTATGAATTTTACCAACTCTGGCTCCGTTGATTTTTCATTTTCTACCCCACAAACTTTCACATCTAAAGGTCCTCCAAGGTAATGGTAGCGATCTCTGGTTATACTTCTTGTGATATTCCCATTTCACAAGGTGCATCTCATATTTTTTTTATCTTTATCATCTCTTTGAACAATGTACTTCATCTCTAATGGGTGGATTGACATGTTGAAAATTTTAAATGGACTAAAAATTTGCTTTTCACTATTGGTACGAAGAAATTATTGACTTCATTTCTCAAATATATTAAAACTATTCCTCCCATGCTCAATACCCACTATCATTGCTCAACCTTGCATAGTTTAACACTGCTCTGCTCTAAAATTTAGTGACTCCCTGAAGAAGCTAAATGCAAAATGTTATCATTTTTATATACAATAAAATAATTTCTTGCTTGGGATCTAAGGGTCAACAAAGTAGCTTCACTACTTTGTCCACTTACCAAGTCACCCATGTGACTCCAACATGACATGACCCTCACACATGTGTGACGACCCTCATACGTATGTGAGTGAATCTTGAATAGTGACCATCCTATCACCTTCCTTGCATGTGACCCTTTGTCTTCTTGCACCATGTGACCTCCATGTGATAGCTAAGGATAAACTTGTTCCCTTAGTGGAATGGGATGCCCCACTCCCATCACATCACCTTGGACCACACCTAGGACACACTATGGGCCCAAATATTGGGACCCTCATGGGTTCCATTGCCACATCACTTTCTTGCCACATCATCTATATGCCACATCACTACACACTCACATACCACATCACTCGCATGCCATGTCACCATGAATAGTGACTTGTGAATAGTACTATATGAATAGTGACCTATGAACATTTGCTTAACACCCTAACAATCTACCACTTGAAGTCATATACATAGGAATTTGAACCACCTATGTCTTCATGCCAACCTACTATCATACAGCTACGTACTAGTTGTCATCATGCCCACTACTGCTCACACACAAGCCTAGAAGAAGTTTTCTGCACTACTAAAACTTTTTTGTCCTGAGGACTTTGTCAACATCTGCTCCTCCCAATAGAAAGGCAACAATCTAAAGTGGTTCCAACTTCACCACAAACCTGATCCTCTATCCAAGATCCTACCATGAATTGATCATAACTCCCACTACTTGGAAGTATCTGGTCTAGTGCATCATGGTTCCATGAGACTTTTTGTACTCCTGATGGATCTAATACTCATGATTTGATAGATGAATTGAATGGCTATCTTTATTTTACCAAGTTATATCTATGTTCTGGATATCATCACATCAAGATCCATGATGAAGACATACCCAAATTAGCTTTCAAGATTCATGAGGGTCATTACGAGTTTATGCTTATGCCTTTTGTTCTAACAAATACACCATCTCCCTTTCAGAATTTGATGAATACTATTTTTAGGCCATTTTTGAGGAAATTTGTTTTGGCATTTTTGATGATATCCTCATTTATAGTAAAAATTGGGAAGACCATTTACAGCATGTGAAACATGAACTCTCAATTTTGGAACAACATTAGTTGTATGCTAAACCTTCCAAATTTAATTTTGGAGCTCATGCGGTTGAGTATTTAGATCATATGGTTTTATATGGAGTGAAAGTGGATCCTAAAAAAACCAAGTAATGGTAGACTAGTCAGTTCTTAAGACACTCAAGCAAGTAAGGGGATTTCTGGAGCTAATTGGTTACTATTGTAGGTTTAAAAAAAAAAAAATAGTAGCATTGCATCCCTACTAACCTCTTTTTTGAATAAAGGCTCCTTCTAGTGGACTAATACAGCTATCAAGGCATTTGAATAGTTGAAATTGGCTATGTGCACTACTCCAGTGTTGGCCACTCCTAATTTTTCTAAGACTTTTAATGTTGAATGTGATGCATTTGGATCTGGTATGGGTGGTGTGCTCATGTAAGAAGGTAAACCACCTGCATTTGAAAGTTACCAATTAAATAGTAAAAATTTGCTCAAGCCCATTTATGAGAAGGAAGTGATGGCCATTCTACATGAGACCTTATTTGATGGGTTATCACTTTTAGGTAAAGACTGATCATGATAGTCTCAAATATTTTTTGGAACAACAATTATCATCAGAAGAACAACATAAATGGGTAACTAAGACATTAGGCTGTGACTTTGAAATAGTCTATAAAAAAGGCAAGGAAAATGTGGTGGTAGATGCACTATCTAGAAGGGATGAATCAGTTGAGGCATTGCTATGTGCCATGACCACTTGGTAGGTAGATTGATTAGAGGAAGTGATGCAGGAGCATCCTCACGCTAGGAGCGTATTTAACACATGTTTGGTTAAGTTTTAGCATGCGTAAGTATATAAGCTATTTTTCCCTCCATTTGTTTTGTTTTGTTTTTAAATTTTCAATTTTGTCCAAATATCCATTAAGCATGGAATCAAGTCTGTTGGGCAAGATTTTATGTGGTTTGTGTTTTCTTATGTTAGGTGAACTGTTTTGTTCATTCTGGGAGGTTGTTACAAGAAGCTTAGGATAGGATTGAACACCTAATTTGAGAAATACGGTTTGGTATAGGGGATTTGTGTGTAAAAATAAGGGATATATGCATATTGAAAAAAAAAAATGTAGGGTGCAGTGGAAGAGTGACCTACAATTCGCAGACAAGCATAGATGTATATCTTCCTATTTTATTAATAAAATGTATGTTCTTTTGAGTAAAATTGTTTTTTGAGACTGAATATTGGAAAAGGCATTGTTGTTTTGCTATTGATAACGCAAGGCTTGAATATAAAACCCAAACAAATGTTGGTCTGTGACCAATCGAACACCTGTGAAGAGTTTCCTGCTGGGTCACCTAAGACGGCTAGGAAGTTTCAATGTATTGATTTAATCTTGGTCATTTCAAGGTATATATTATGCTGGCATTGCAATGTGTCTGGTGAATGGTTTGACATCAGGTATATGTTATGCTAGCATTGCAATTTGTTGAAGTCTAGCAAATGCTTTGACATCAGGTAAGATTTGAATATAAAACAAAATCAACGTTTGGTTCTCGTGAAGACTACAGTTCTAGCCATTTTAAATGCTGGGCTGTTTGGAAGCAATAGAGTCAAGCGAGGCATAAACGCAGCCATGGAACATTACGCTGTGTAAGTGATCATTACGCTGGGTAGGTGATGACACTGTAACCAAATGATTTCTTTTCCTTCACTAGAACGGTGGAGGTTGTTGAATTAGATAGAGCTGGAAGGAAGCCCACGTTGCTTTGGTGACTTTCAAGGAATCCGATGCTGTAGAAATTGCTCTACTGCTGACTGTGAAATTGGGTGATGGGGAAAGTGTGAGGAGTGGACGTTGTGGAGACTTCAAAGAATACTATCCTGAGTGTAAACAAATCTAGGTGACATTGTTTGTTTGAAATACATATATGATTTAGTCCTGTTTATAAAATAGAGAAGTTTGTATAATAGTTGATTAATATTTTGTCCAAAAAAAAAAAAATTCATGCCCTGTTGTGAGTTGGAGGTCTGGCATTATTAGAAACCACAAAATGTTGTTATAGATTACAGTTCAGCCTTGTTGGATGTATGTTTTCTGTTTCATCATATGGTATCAGAGCCCAAAGGATTGTGTACAATCTAAAGATCCAAGAGAAGAAGAACGTGATTTGTGAAGAAGAAGCAAGATGGCCATGAGAATTAGGAACAGAGGTAGAGCTGGAGGAAGGAGACCTGGAGGATAGGTTGCACTGGCAGAAGAGATTAGGAACCTGACAACTATCCTACAAGACCTAGAGATGGCTCAAAGAAGAGGCACTAACATGGGTGAAGTCAGTGATAGAGAAGAGGAGCCACCAGAAGATGAATTGGTGGTGGAAGAAGAAATAACTGAAGATAGGTTGATTAGAGCCATTATGAAGGTGAACACAAAGCCAAAAATGGAGGTTCCAATGTATGAAGGTAATTTGAATGTGGAAGAATTAATTGATTGGATTAATGCATTAGACAAATACTTTGAGTAAGAAGGAATTGAAGAAGATGATAAGAAAGTTAGGTATGCCATGACAAGGCTAAAGAGCCATGCATCCCTGTGGTGGGATGGAGTGCAAGAAGAAAGAAGAAGGAAAGGGAAGCTAAAGATCAGAAGCTAGGACAGAATGGTAGCAAAAATGAAAGGTAAGTTTATGCCTAAAGATTATCAAGCAAATCTTTTTAAGCAATTACAAAATTTGAAGCAAAAAGAGATGTCTATAAAAGAATACACTGAAGAGTTTTACAGGTTAACCATAAGATCAGGTCATATTGAGGATGACACAGAAAAGGTAGCTAGATACACTAATGGTTTAAAATTTTCCATTCAAGATGAGATTAGTCTTCTCATTCTTAAGACAGTTGAGGAGGCATATCAATTTGCCTTGAAAGCCGAGGAGAAGATTGCAAGGAAACAAACATCCTTCTCAAGAGGAAGGGGCAGGTCCATCAAAGGTAGAGGATTTCAAGGAGGTAGAAGATAGCTGCAAACATCTCAAGAAGAGGCTAGCAGCTCACAAAGTTCAAGAGGCAGCTATACACCAAGAGGAAGAAGGCCATACCAAGGATATCAAAGAGGAAGAAGAAGATTCATGGGCAAATGCTTTAAGTGCAACAAGTATGCAGGACATAGGGCATATGAGTGTCTAGAGAACCCTTCTACCAGCCATGAGAGGGGTGTACATGTGGCCCAAGGTGAAGAAAAAAATGAAGAAGTTGCAGCAGCTTATGAAGATACCCCAGAAGAAGGTGAGTCTCTTTTAATGAAAAGAATCTTGTTAAAGCCAAATAAAGAAGTTTTAGAACCAGCTCAAAGGAAAAATTTATTTAGAACCACATGTAAAAGTAAAGGGAAATGCTATAAGGTCATCATAGACAGTGGAAGTACTGACAATCTTGTGTCAACTGAGATGGTGGAGAAACTAGGCTTGAAGAAGGAGGTACATCCTACACGTTATCAAGTAAACTCTTGGTAAGTGAACAATGCAAAGTAGATATTTAGATAGGAACATATAAGGATCAGATTTTATGTGATGTCATGCCCATGGATGTATGTCATATCTTGCTTGGAAGGCCTTGGCAATTTGACAGGAAGGCCATGCATGATGGAAGGCTGAATACATATATGCTTGAAAAGGATGGGATCAAACATACACTCACACCATTGAAAGAAGAGGCTACTGCTGTTGTAGGATAGAATTCTAAAGTATTGCTAGTGAGTGGTAAAGAGTTTCTACATCAAATGAAGAAAGAAAAGGTAAACTTTGCTGTGATTGGTAAACCAAGGAGTGTAGTCACTAGTATTAAGTTGATTGATTTGCCTTTAGAGATTCAAGATATGTTGAATGAGTACATTGACATTGTGGCAGATGATTTACCTAATGAATTACCACCATTGAGAAGCATTAGCCATCACATAGATTTGATTCCAGGAGCAAATCTTCCAAACAAGGCTACCTACAGATTGACACCAAAGGAAAATGAAGAGATCAAGCACCAAGTTCAAGAATTATTAGACAAAGGATTGGTAAGAGAGAGTTTAAGTCCTTGTGCTGTCCCCATAGTGTTGAGTCCTAAGAAGGATGGGATTTGGAGGATGTGTACAGACTCCACAGCAATCAACAAGATTACTATCAGGCATAGATTTCCATTATGTAGAATTGATGATTTACTTGATTGTTTAAGTGGAGCTACATATTTATCTAAGATAGACTTGAAAATTGGTTAACATGAGATTAGGATAAGAGAAGGGGATGAATGGAAAATAGCCTTCAAGACCAATGATGGACTCTATGAGTGGTTAGTTATGCCATTTGGACTAACCAATGCACCAAGCACCTTCATGAGGCTGATGAATGAAGTGCTGAAGGAGTTCACTGGTAAGTTTGTGATAGTATATTTGGATGATATTTTGGTGTTTAGTCAAACTAAGGAAGATCATTTGAAACATTTGAGGATGGTATTGAGTAAGCTACATGAGGAGAAATTGCTAATCAATGTTAAAAAGTGCAATTTTCTGAAAACAGAGTTGATATATTTGGGGTTTGTGATTTCAAAAGAAGGATTGAAGATGGATAAGGAAAAGATTAAGGCTATACTTGAGTGGTCTACACCTAGGAGCACATATGAGGTAAGAAGCTTTCACGGTTTGGCTAGCTTCTATAGGAAATTCACAAGAAATTTTAGTGGGATTGTTGTTCCAATGATAGAGACAATCAAAGGTGATAAAAGAAGTTTTTATTGGACTGAGGCTGCTGATAAGAGTTTTAGATTATTGAAAAAGAAGGTAACTAAAGAACCAATCCTAACCTTGCCTGATTTCAATAAGCTTTTTCAAGTAGAATGTGATGCTAGTGGAACTGCAATAGGTGCTGTTTTAAGCCAAGATGGGAAGCCTATAACATACTTTAGTGAGAAGTTAAGTGATGCTAAGAAGAAGTACTCAGCTTATGATCAAGAATTCTATGCTCTTGTATAGGCTTTGAAGAAATGGAGGCACTATCTTTTGCCTAAAGAATTTGTTTTGTTCATTGACAATTATGCTTTACAGTTCATTAGCAATCAAAATAAGTTGAATCAAAAGCATGTCAAATGGATTGAATTTTTACAAAGCTTCACATTCACTATTAAGCACAAGAAAGGACAATCTAACAAAGTTGTAGATGCTCTAAGCAGGAGAAATCTGATCATGCAGGAGTCTCAAGTAAGTATTTTAGGATTTGAAGATTTGAAGGAGCTATATAAGGAAGATCCAGACTTCAAGGAACCATACGAAGCTTGCATGAATCTAGTAGGGGTTGATATAAGTCCTTGGATAGATTTCATGGTCCAAGAGGGTCTGCTATTTAGAGGTAGCCAGCTTTGCATTCCCAAGAGTTCCATGAGAGAGAATTTGTTGAAGGAAAAGCATAGTGGCAGCTTATCAAGATATTTTGGGCAGAATAAGACATTAGCACAATTGAGTGCTCATTAATATTGGCTAGGTATGGGTACTGATGTCAAGAAATTTGTTGAAAGATGTAAAACATGCCAATATGCCAAGGGAAGTAGTCAAAACACAGGTTTGTACCAGCCACTACCCATTCCAAATAGGCCTTGCGATTCAATAAGCATGGATTTTGTACTTGGTTTGCCAAGAACTCAAAAAGGCCATGATTCCATATTTGCTATGGTAGATAGGTTCTCAAAGATGGCTCATTTTATTCCATGCAGAAAAACAAGTGATGCTACTCACATAGCTAATCTATTCTTTTAAGCTGTTGTTAGATTGCATGGATTGCCTAGAAGCATTGTTTCTGACAGGGACACCAAATTTGTTGGACATTTTTGGAGAACCTTATGGAAGAAATTGGGAACAAAATTGAGTTTCAGTTCAGCCTATCATCCCAAAATTGATGGCCAAACAGAGGTTGTCAATAGGAGCTTGGGCAACATCTTGAGAAGCTTGGTAAGTATGCATCCAAAATAATGGGATTTTGCACTTGCACAAGCTGAATTTGCCTATAATGATTCTCCTAACATAAGTATAGGATTGAGTCCATTTCAAATTATGTATGGAATGCATCCAAGAGGTGTGTATGAGTTAAGAAATCTAAGTAGCATGGAGACAAGGAGTGCTGATGCAGAAGAATTTGCCAATGCCATGCAAAATTTGCATGAACAAGTAAAGAAGAAGCTTGAAGAAAACACCATCAAGTACAAACTAAGGGCAGATCAAAAGAAAAGAGAGGTCAGTTTTAGTATTGGAGACTTTGTTCTTGCTCACCTCAGAAAAGAGAGGTTCCCAAAAAGGGAATACAACAAGCTAAAGGTAAAGAAAATAGGACCATGCAAGGTAATAAGGAAGTTTTCAAATAATGCATATGAAATAGAATTGCCAAAGGGGATTGGAATCTCTCCAATATTTAATGTTGTAGATCTATATCCATACAAAGATGAAGGATGACCAGCCAATGAAACTGAAATAGGGGTAGATGAAGTTATCCAATGGAAGCAACAACTACCAAAGGAAGTGCAAAAGGAGATTAAGAGAATTTTAGACAAGAAAGTGGTCAAAAAGAGAAGGAACAAAGAATATTTCCAGTATCTAACTAAGTGGAAGAATCTACCAACTGAAGATGCAACATGGTTGACTGCAAATGACATCCTTAAGCTGGGCACAAGTATAGAAGAAGTGATGCAGAAAAATAACAAGTGAAGAATACTTCTTCTACTCCTTGGAAGAATGATACAGGAGCATCCTCACACTAGGAGCGTATTTAACACATGTTTGGTTAAGTTTTAGCATGCTTAAGTATATAAGCTATTTTTCCCTTCATTTGTTTTGTTTTGTTTTTAAATTTTCAATTTCATCCAAATATCCATTAAGCATGGAATCAAGTTTGTTGGGCAAGATTTTATGTGGTTTGTGTTTTCTTATGTTAGGTAAACTGTTTTGTTCATTCTGGGAGGTTGTTACAAGAAGCTTAGGATAGGATTGAACACCTAATTTGAGAAATATGGTTTGGTATAGGGGATTTGTGTGTAAAAATAGGGGATATATGCATATTGAAAAAAAAAAATGTAGGGCACAGTGGAAGAGTGACCTGCAATTCGTAGACAAGCATAGATGTATATCTTCCTATTTTATTAATAAAATGTATGTTCCTTTGAGTAAAATTGTTTTTTGAGACCGAATATTGGAAAAGGCGTTGCTGTTTTGCTGTTGATAACGCAAGGCTTGAATATAAAACCCAAACAAATGTTTGGTCTGTGACCAATCGAACACTTGTGAAGAGTTTCCTACTTAGTTTCCTGCTGGGTCGCCTAAGATGGCTGGGCCGTTTCAATGTATTGATTTAATCTTGGTCATTTCAAGGTATATATTATGCTGGCATTGCAATGTGTCCGGTGAATGGTTTGACATCAGGTTCTCGTGAAGACTATAGTTCTGGCTATTTTAAATGCTGGGCCGTTTGGAAGCAATAGAGTCAAGTGAGGCATAAACACAACCATGGAACATTACGCTGTGTAAGTGATCATTACGCTGGGTAGGTGATGACACTATAACCAAATGATTTCTTCTCCTTTGCTGGAATGGTGGAGGCTGTTGAATTAGATAGAGCTGGAAGGAAGCCCACATTGCTTTGGTGACTTTCAAGGAACCTGATGTTGTAGAAATTGCTCTGCTGCTGACTATGAAATTGGGCGATGGGGAAAGTGTGAGGAGTCGACGTTGTGGAGACTTCAAATAATATTGTCCTGAGTGTAAACAAATCCAGGTGACATTGTTTTTGTTTGAAATACATATATGATTTAGTCCTGTTTATAAAACAGAGAAGTCTGTATAACAGTTGATTAATATTTTGTCAAAAAAACATATAATCCATGCCCTATTGTGGGTTGGAGGTCTGGCATTATTAGAAACCACAAAATGCTGTTATAGATTACAGTTCAGCGTTGTTGGATGTATGTTTTCTATTTCATCAGGAAGCAAGATCATAATGGGAAAATGACAATGCTACCCATGATTTGATTTAAAATCTTCAGTAAGGTTTGGGTGGATGTGAAAAATTCACATGGAATGGTAATGCATTATGGTATAAAGACATATTATACCTTTTTAAGGATTCTCTTCTCAAACAAAAAATCCTTGAGAAACTTTATACAACTATACTTGGGGCTCATTCAGGATTTTTGAAAACCTATCATAGAATCAAGAAATATTTTTTTGGTGAAGGACTCAAGGGGAATGTACAAAAATATGTAGTTGAATTATGATCTGTCAATAAAATAAAGGTGAAACCATCAAACCCCAGGGCTTTTTCAACATTTATCCATCCCTAGCCAACATTGGGAAGATGTATCTATGGATTTCATTATAAGGCTATCGAGATCTAATGGTCAAAATGTTATCATGGTTGTTGTGGATCATCTTAGTAAGTATGCTTATTTTTATTTTTTATCACACCTATTTGTTGCTAGTACAATAGCTTTTGCTTTTCTCAATATAGTTTAGAAACTGCATGGTACTCCTAAGATGATTGCCAATGATAAAGATCCCATTATCACTAGTAATTTTTGGATGGAATTATTTGCATGTTTGGGCACCAAGTTGGCTCATAGCTCATCCTATCATCCTCAATCAGATGGAAAAGATGAGGTAGTCAACAAATGTCTAGAATGATATCTCTGTTGTTTTGTTTCTGATAAACAAGATAAATGGGTTCATTGGTTGCCACTTATTGAATGGTGGCATAGTACTTCTATTCATAGTTCTTCTAAAATGTCTTCTTTTTTGGATTTGTATGGATAACACCCTCCATCCATCACTTCAACTTTGAAGGTTCATCCTAAGGTTTGTGTCGTTGAGGAACATATTTACCATCAACAGGAGGTCTTTGCAATTTTGCATGAAAATTTAGCCATGGCCCAGAATCGCATGAAGTAATAGGCAGATCAACACTAGAGTGAGTGGTATTTTGACATTGGTGATTGGATCTTTGTTCATTTCCAACCATATAATCAGATGTCCTTGAAGCAATAGAAAAAGGATAACAAGATGTCCCCTAAATATTATGGGCCTTATCAAATCTTGTATAAAATTGGTAGTATGGCCTACAAGTTAGAGTTTCCTTCATCCACTCACATATATCCTAAATTTCATGTATAATGTTTGAAGAAAGTCATTAGACACAGAGATGCTTCTCAAACTAAGTTAATAGAATTGGATGAGGAATGGAGAGTTATTCTTGATCCTGAGGTGATCCTTCAAATGCACACTAAGCAACTATGGTCTAGAGCGATTAAAGAGTACCTGATCAAATGGAAGAATCTGCCTTGTGAAGATGCCACCTAGGAGGATGAATCTTTTGTGCAACAACATCTAGAGATTATTCAACATTGAAGACAAAATTGTTTTGAAGGGGAGGGACATGCTAGGAAAGGGGAGGGGCATGCCCTTAACCTTTGGCATGTCTAGGGATATGCATGGCTGATTTGTGGTTTACATACCTCTTTTATATTCTTATTACATTTCTCTATGTTCTTAGTTAGGTCGGCCTATGGAATAACCATGGATTATAGGAGGTAGTGGTTAGTATTTGATCATCATTAAGTACTCTTTTCATTGTGTTTCCTCCACCTATGCAAATTTTTCCACCATGAGCTGTGCATGCAAAACTAAACTGAAAACTAGGCATGTATGTGCCATTCTGCCAGGTCAAATCAGAAAAGTTGTTAATCATAACAATGCCCCTCCTCTAACCCACCCATTTATCTCACCTCATCATCCCTATTAAAATTATTTCGTTATTGAAAGCAACACAATGAGAACGGAATGAAAAATCATATAAATGAGGCATGGGAGGGAAGATTTGACATTTGTTTTTTGTAGGGTTGTACAATGTTACCACATTCTCTTATTCACAATTTTTCTTATACCATGTTTTAACCATGCATATATACTCTTGCATCATCCCATGTTTGATCCTTTATTGGTACAAATTACGGCTCTTTACTAGATAGTTTCATGTTTTGCATACTAGCTTTAGATTATGATAGAATTTATAAGGGACTCTATGAAGGATTTCTATGACTATTTCTTCTTGGATGTCCTCCATATCCATATCCACTTCACTTAGACAATATATAAAAATTGGCCACACCTAGTAATCAAAAACCTTGATGCTCTACAATACACTGTGTTCGATCTTATTTATATTTTAAACTATTATTAAAAAGCAATGGATGTAATCTATTCATTATTTCTAAATTATTATTAAAAAAGGAAGCAACAGATAAAATCTATGGATATAATCTATTCATTCTTTTATTTTTCAATATAGTTTCATGCATGAGTTGTTTTTCAATATGTTTAAAAAAATACACTTTAACAAATATATCAATATAATCTTAAACTCTTTTAATTAAATATTTTAAATGTATTTGTATTAATATATTTCTATATTAATGTTAATTTTGAAATATTTAAATTAAATAAATAGATAGTTATTTTATTTTAGATTTTCTCTTATTTTAAAATTATTTTCATATTATTTTTTTAATAATTTTATTTTACAAAAATTATATATATTTTATTAATTTATTATTTAAATAATATTTTTATTAATATATTATTTATTCCAAAAAAAATTCATCGTACATATTGAATTGATCATAAGATTTAACAAATTAATAATTTGTTTTAAATTTTTAAATTTTTTTTTTTAGAAACATAAATTAAATGCATATTAATTTAAAATTAGTATTTATAAAGATATATTTATTAAAAAATAATTAACTTTGTAACTAAAAATAATGTGTTTTAAATTGTTAAAAGTTTAATTAAATATATAAATATAATATATATTATAAATTTTATTAAACTTTAAAATAAATTTGATTTCACATAATTAATAATAGATATTATATTTATAATTTTTTTTTTTAAATATTTTAAATTCTTATTAAAAAATATTAACTAGAAAAATTCAACACTTTAATTTTAGAAAAAATAACTTATACAATTTTATTTTTTAATATTTTAAAAACTAAATTTTATTTTGAATTTTTTTTGGGATGAACACTTTTATTTATATATTTAGTTTTTTTTATATTTTAAAAATATGTTTTATTTTAAATATTATTTATTTCATATATAAAATTAAATATTAAATTTATTTTGATTATATAATTATGAAGGCATAAAATATTTAAATTTTATTATTAATAAATTTATTTTATTAATAAATTTAAATCTAAATAATTTTAGATATATTAGTAATATATAAATATTGTTAACCATAATATATAAAATTAATTATAGTAGATATGTATGTATCATAAATATTTATTTTTACTCTAGATTATATGATATTCTTATATTAAGTTCATATTTAATATTATATATATATCTATTTTATGTTTATTTGAAATTTTATTGGAAAGAAAAAATATAAGAGAATTAGAAAAAGTAAAATAATTAATATATATCATTTCCTACTTAACTTTTATTTGAGTTTTTATGATTTTTTACATTATAAATAAAATATATTGATATTTGTAAGAGTTAATTATAAATTTATATAAAGTATTTAATTTACTATATTTAGACTTCTACTATTAATAATATTTTTTTATTTAAATACATATATATATTAAATGTAAATATAATTTAGATCTAAATCTAAATAATTTAGATCTAATAATAAATATATTAATTATAGATTTATTAGCAAAACATATATAAATATGAAGAGAATGGTAATTCAAATATAATCTATTTAATCTTTTATTTTTCAATATATTTTCATGTATGAATTATTTTTTAATATGCTTAAAAAAATACTATTTAATAAATATATCGATATAATCTTAAACTCTTTCAATTAAATATTTTAAATGTATTTGTATTAATATATTTCTATATTAATGTTAATTTTGAAATATTTAAATTAAATAAATGGATAGTTATTTTATTTTTTTTACTTATTTTAAATTTATTTTTGTATTATTTTTTTATTCATTTTATTTTATAAAAATTATATATTTTTTATTAATTTATTATTTAAATAATATTTTTATAAATATAATATTTATTCCAAAAATATTAACTATAGATCATAAAATTTAGCAATTAAGAATTTATTTTAAATTTTTAAAATTAAATCTTTTTAAAACCATAAAATAAATATTACATATTAATTTAAAATTAATATTCATAAAAATATATTTATTAAAAAATAATTAATTTCATAACTAAAAATAATATATTTTAAATTATTAAAAAATTTAATTAAATATATAAATATAAAATATATTATTGATTTTATTAAACTTTAAAATAAATTTGATTTCACATAATTAATAATATATATTTATAAAATAATATATTATTTTAAATTCTTATTAAAAAATATTACTTAGAAAAACTCAAAATTTTAATTTTAGAATAAAAAAACCATTCAACTTTATTTTTAATATATAAATTTTATATTTTAAAAGCTAAATTTTATTTAATTTTTTTTTTTTTTTTTTTCATTTTTTTTCATTAACTTATTCACGTCAAGTTACGACACATGCAAGCATTTCTAGATTGGTCCTACTCATCAAGTAATTTAATTTATTGTTTTAAAGCTGCGGGGTGGTTATAATTTATTCACTTATTTCATTATGGATATTGATTAAGTATGTTCTTAAAATTTAAGTATGTTTAAAATATTAATGCCAAGAAGAATTATTAGATTTTTAATTAATTATACGTATTTGTTTTGGGAGGTTATTACAATTAAAAATTTATGACTTAAAATAATAAGTATTATTAATGTTGGGAAATTTAATTGCATCATTTAATTAAGACAATGATTATATAACAGATGTTGTTAAACATATGTGTAAAAGGAAGCATCTCCACATAAATTATTACGATTTATTAAGTCTTTAAGTTTAGGAACAATAACATCCCTGTCTTCATCATACATTTTTCGGGCCGCCATTACATGCTCTTCATTCTTATAGTTTTCAAACTTAAACTAAATATTTACAAAAAATTTCTAAATATATTTTTTGCACAATGAAAGCTTCAATGTTCTATTGCATAGTTATTTTCCTTATGCTTTCTTCCATAATTTTATACCTACAGCTATATCTCAATATATTTTAAAGTCACAAACAATTATTTGCTAATGTTTTCTCTATCTTCATCTTATCAAATTTGGAACCGTTTGCATGATAATGGAGGTGGTGCATTGGTTAATGGATTAATGAATAATACACAAATTTGGTCTTTTGTGTTTTTTATCCTTCACAATACGTGTTAACAATTTGTCATCATATTAAGATATACGTCTCTCTATAAGATGTCCATCTGTCAATTTGATATGTTATCAAGTCAACTTGACCTGTAATGACTCTAGATTATCTGTGAATGAAATATGGTAAGTGTTGGTCAAACAGGGGTCCCTCATTATCTTAATTATCTATCCAAATTGTAGTTTAATTTTGACTATATGCACAATCAAATCCTCCTATGTAGGGGTCTTGTGGAATTGTAGGAGGGATATGAGGGTTATGATGACTAGGAGGGTTGGGAGGGTTAAGAGTGTTGAGAGGGTTATGAGGTTTAGGAGGGTTTTGTCTTGCACTTGAATGGGTTGCATAAACATAAAAATAAATTATTTTAACAAGAAACAATGCAAATCTAAGTTACTTAGTCAACACAAGAAAGAAGGAACAAAATGAGGAATGAAACAAGTTTTTAAATTTTTTTAATACAATGCATTCAAAATGCATATGCATTATAATGTATACGCATTTTTATGTGTAAGGAATGCATATGCGTTCCAGGATCGATGGCCACCAAGCCTACATAAACATAACATATACATGGTATGTTAATAACACACACATTTCTCATCAATTTGTGAAAATGTCCATGAATTGGCCCATTAACTCGGCACACTTCCTTGTAATATTTATTATTATTGAAAACATAATTATTTTTTTGAAGCATAGCGAGTGCTATGTTCCCATCCCTCTATCTATATAGACCCATATTCCCCATTCTTTAGATAGACGCAGAGAGTAGGCCATCACCATCTAACTATATAGGGTTTCTCTCCCTAGATAGAACTATAAAGTCTCAATCGATAGATCAAGTATTAACTAAGTCCTATATATCTTGCTAAGAGGCAGAGAGTAGGCCATCACCATCTAACTATATAGGGTTTCTCTCCCTAGATAGAACTATAAAGTCTCAATTGATAGATCAAGTATTAACTAAGTCCTATATATCTATATAACAATGGACCCAAATATTTCTAAATTCAAATGAAATTGGGGTTAAAAGTAAATCTTTGTTTGTGAATTGTGCATCAAAATATAAATGTTGATTACATGTTAGTGACCCCCTATACAGTTGATGCATATAAACAATAAACATGATATTATTAGGGGGGGGTGAATGAAATATTTATGAAATTTCAAACTGAGATTGCCAGGAATTCTTTCAATTTTGATTTGAAACCACCCAATAGATATACAATGGTTGGTTCTGCATAAAAAATTAAACAAACAAATGAATCCCTGAAAATAAATAATTACAATTGAATTTGGATTGAGTGAGAGTATGGTAGTCAGTGTGACTAGAAATTGTTAATGGTTGAGACAGGTTAGTCCTTCCCAATACGAGGAGATTGTTGTATTCCGGTAAATCCAAAGGACATAGAGCCAAACTGGGGATGCCAAACTCAGAAGCAACTCAAAAATTAATGGCACATCACCCTTTAGAGGTCTTCACGCTTCTGATCTCCCCATTATTGTCATCAAGATTAAGGCCATTACCAATCTCATCGCAATGGCAATGGATTTGGATTGAATGAGTGACATATCTGTTAATACATTAAACCTGTAATGGATGATGTATATAAATAATTAGAGGGTAATGCTTTGACTCGGTAACTTGTTCAATCATCCACCCAATAATAATGGCTCAAATATGAATAAATAATCATAGTTATCATGTTTGGAAAGTTCATATTGTGTGAAAGGGGAAACAACTTTGGAAGTTTAGGATTTTACAAAAAGTTTGGTTCGATAAGTTTGGTTAGAAATTTTTTACAATTCATTAAAAAAAAATACATCATATATATTTGTAAAACATAAACATAAATAAATTGATCAATGATAACACATGATAAGAAAAGATAATAGTGTTAAACTTTGATGTTCATTGTTCAACATCATACATATAAAATATAACAATGAGAATTGTGAAAAAATATTATTTATTTAACATTAAAGTTTTCAGCACTAACTAAAAATAGGAATATAAGTTAATCATTTGCAACATCAAACACTGCATTTACACCAGAGTCATTACTAGTAGCATCATCTAGTCCTACACTAGTAGGCTCATCAACAACAACAATATTTTTTTAATCTTCAAACCATGGTTTGCCAAGGTGAGAATTGTCATCTTGATTTGCAAGAGACTGAGTAAGCAATCTTAAATTGCTATGAACAAATACAAGATCAGAGAGTTTATGAGCCCCCAGTCGATTCCTCTTGTTAGTGTGGATTAAGTCATATGTACTTCAGTTTCTTTCACATGTGGAAACACTGAAACATTAGCTGAAGATTCGCAAGACAAGCCTCTGTAACTATGGATTAGAAGCCCCATAAATATACCACCATTTAGATGGTTCCTGCTTCACCCTATTTGCCTTTGCTTACTTGATACCAAACATTTTCAATTGGTTCTTAAAAACACTAAGTTGTTGCCTCCCTGCTTCCTTCTCTTCTTCATCAATACACAACCTGTCTATTATTGCAAATACACCTTTCATTATCTCTTCATCTACATCATGATTTACCTCTACTAATTTTGGATCTCAATAACAAGCTAACACGTGTAGAGGATGATGTAGCATCAACCATCGCTTGTCCATAATTTCCCAAATACAGTTGACTTCTTCAACATTATCTACAAGTAACTTCCTTTGCTCTATCTATTCCCTCGTACACAAAGCCCATGCAAGTTTGATTACCCTCAACCATTCTCAAAATTCTAATAAGAGGCTCAAACACCATTATGATCTTCTTGTCCCCCTCCCAAAATGTGTCCCCTAAGATAATTCTTTCAATATCTTTTGAATGGGCTTCCTTGAAAAGTTTTGATTCCATCCATTCATCAGAAATGATCACTTTTTCAATGTTGTCCTCTCCTCTACCTCCTTTTACAAAGTAATAAAATTGGTGGAAAATCTTGTTTCAACAGGGGATATAAGCTCACACTTTGGAAATGAATGATACAAGTTCAATGTCAAGCGGTGATTGAGGATAAACTTAGAAACTTGTTTTCCTTCAATAACAATATTGCTTACCCACTCCAATTTTGATAGATCTCCAAGCAAAAGATCTAACACATGTGCAACACATGATGTCCAAAATAGATGAGTAAATATATCATGAGTATATCATCTGCTCTTTTACAATTAGTTACATTATCTGTAATGATTTGAACAACGTTTTCTTTTCCTATCGCCAAAATTGATGATTCGATGCATTGAAAAATAAAAAGAGAAGTTTTTTGTTCTTTACTTGTATCAATTGATTTTATAAACATAGCACCATCATGGGATATTTCCAAAATACTTAGGAGGGGTCTTCTTCTTCAATCAAACCATCTATTACTTACTATTGTTCACCCTGTACTTTTCCAAAAAAATTTTATTCCATCTAGCTCAATAGATATCGCTGCCACTTCCTTATCAAGAATACTAATTCATACTCTTTCATAAAAAGGTAATTTATAACCCTTCCCAAAATCAATAGCTGCATGTAGAAAGGTTTGGAAATGTGGAGAATGAATAACATTAAAAGGAATGACCTCTGTATAAAACAATCTAGCCGCCAACCTATCTACATCTTGTTTTTGTTGTGGTCTCCACATTGACTTCAATGAACGTTGTGACTTTTAAATGCCAATTCCGCTTCCAATTTTTTGGGAAAATGGTGATGGAGAGCAACTTGAATTGTTGAAGTAGCCCATTTGTGAGATTGAATATTGGATTTTAGCCTTCTTTGATTCTGAAACTAATGATCCAACATGACTCACATTAAATTTATCTTTCACTCTATTTATAAATTTTACATATTCTTGTTTTTTTGATTTTTCATTTGCTACCCCACAAACTTTCACATTTGAAGATCCTCCAAGATAATGGTAGCAAACTCTGGTTATACTTCTTGTGATATTCCCATTACATAAGGTGAATCTCATATATTTTTTTATCTTTATCATCTCTTTGGGCAATGTACTTCATCTCTAATGGGTGGCTTGACATGTTGAATTTTTAAAATGGACTGAAAATTTGCTTTTCACTATTAGGAAGAAGAAATTATGACCTCATAGCTCAAATATATTAAAATTATTCCTCCCCTGCTCAATACCCACTGACACTGCTCAACCTTGCATAGTTTAACATTGCTCTGCTCTGAAATGTAGTGACTCCTTGAAGAAGCTTTGAACTTGCAAGTGAAAAATGTTATCATTTTTATATACAATAAAATAATTATTAAATTATTAATTATAGAAGCAATATATTTTATAAAATATAAGTTTATAATATAAAATTCAATCAATATTAATTATAGCTTTGTAACTTGTTGAAAATCAAATAATACATATTGATATTACAAATTTAGTAATTTACAAATATAAACATGATCTTAAAGATATTTTTTTAAGAATATCACCAATAAAAATCAAACTAATTTATTAAATAATAAATATAAATATATAGATATATATACACACACACAGATATATATATATATATATTTGTATATGTATGTATGTGTATATATATTATATATATGTGAGTGTGCATACATATATACATACACACACACACACACACACACACACACACACACACACACATATACATACATATATACATATATATATATATATATACATACATACATACATACATATATATATATATATATATACATATATATATATATATATATATATATATATATATATATACATACATATATATATATATATATATATATATATATATATATATATATATATATATACACACACACACACACACACACACACACACACACATATATATATATATATATATATATATACATATATACACACACACACACACACACACACACACACACGTGTGTGTGTGTGTGTGTGTGTGAATGTGTATGTGTACATGAGTGTGTATGTGTGTATACATACATACATACATATATATATACATACATATATATATATACACACACACACACACACACACACACACACACACACACACACACACACACACACACACACACACACACACACACACACACACATGTGTTTGTATGAAATACCATGTCCATTGTTGTTCTTGTTGAAGATGATACTTTAGTAAGGGAAGGGGGATGTAGTGCCCCTTATATTATATGTTGGCATTCTAAGATATTTTACTTAATCCTTGAATATATAGCCATTCATGCATGTGGTGTGAAATCAAAGTATGCTTGACTCCCTATTGACCACACTTGTGAGTCTCTATGGTAGCTTCATCTCTTTTTGTGTTGAATGGGCATTCTTCCAGATTGATTTGGTCCTAGATAATCCTCATTAATATATTACTTGAATATTTAGTAAATTATTGAAGGATATTATAGATTAAAATAACATAATTGATGTTTAATGAGTCTTTTTTTGACCTTCAATGGAAAAGGCTAGGAATTCATAAAATATAAACAATTGAAATCAGACTTATAAAGGTCTATTCGAGCTTTTATGTGCTAAGAAAATGAGTTTGGATGTTATGATTTAATCTACATATAAATGGACATAGGTATTTAGACAAAGGATAATGTCCATCTTGAGGTTTATATTAATACTATTTCATGCCACCCTTGCCTTGCATTGATTATTTTTCTTCTCTCATTATGCATCAAGGTGACATATCCTTCTCCATAGATTAAATGGACAAGGTTTAATTAAGATTTATCTTATAACATCATTTAATATAAGGATAAAATAAATAAGGTGTGATAAATTTATTGAACTTTTTATAATATTTAAACAATTGTTAATTAAGATAAATTCATTAAACAAAAGAGTAAATTCAAGGACAAATATTTTAGGGATTAAAATTTGTACAATTCTTTTAGATAACCATTTATGATCACACCTTGTAAGACAATATTAGGATAAAATCTACATATAATAATAAGATTAGAGTCTATAATTATATTTCAATTTATATATTTTAACAATGATATGCTAGGAAATGAAAAAATATTGGTTCTCTTTACTCAATTCCATACAAACTTTTCATATTTGAAAAATAATAATTTACCTACATAATTTAAACCATTAACTTAAATATTCCTAACTACTTATTTAAAGACTAAAAATTTACAATTTTTTTACCAACACAATTAATACTAAATTATAGAGCATCCCAATTTAAATAAGAGCTAAGGCATTGATTTATGAAGGGGGTTGGTGGAATTTTTTACTTTGCGATTGATAGAATGAAAAATGAAAGGTATGGCAAAAGAAAATTTTAGAATCTTTTCCTAAAAATAAGGAGATAGATTTTTTTTTAGCACAAACCCATAATTTTTATATTACAGATCCATTTTTGTTACATATGCTTCTAAATCCATTCTTCAATACCTCATAATGAAATTCAAGATCCATATTCTCATGGGATCACTTCTCAAGTATAAAAGTTGTTGGTAGGACTATTTCCTAGTCTTAAAAAATAGAGAAAAATAATTGGATACTTAACTAATTAGAATAGATGCTATTGAATAATTTTGATATCATAATTCAAGTATTTATAATCAACTCATAGTTTAAAACTGTATATTATTATATCATTATAACAAATTCAATGCTTGTATTTTCCCTCTTATTAGATTTAGAGTAATTGATTTAGTTATGTTTTTTTGATAGATACCAAGTTTATTGGACCTGTGCTTTATAAAAAATGATAATATATAAGAAAATAACACCACATAAAATATTTTAATTTTTTAATTGTAATAAAGTTTAAGTAAAAAAAACATAAAATCTACTAGGAGGGTGTCAAAGATAGAAAACTAGTATCATCTAGAAAAAGACAATAAAAAATCTAATCAATCTGTATGATTTCAATGAACTTGAGAGTAGACATAGGTCTGTAATAATCCAAAGATAGAAAAAGATGCTTCATAGGAGCTGAAACAAAATCCACTACATTAGAACCAGGAACTACTAAGGTAGATAGAGTCTAGATGCTTGGATTTGCATTCATATATAGAAAAATGTTTGTCCAATGCCCTAGTAACTGTCACCAAAGACTATCTGACCAACCATGGAGGAGAAGGGGAAATACCATGAAAAACGAGCATGGCCAATAATTTAACTGATTGAATTATTTACCAGGAATGGTAAACATAATGCATGTATTCTAGAGAAGATATAGGTGATAAACCATTGTCTAATGGTATAAGTGGAAATAATGAACTATATAATATAGTTGACTTCATCTCAAAAACTAGAGTATGAATGTAATTATGGAAAATATAGAATTTCCTTTCCAAATCCCTAAACACGGCCATTAACATGAACCTAAACTTGTATTTACCAAATAAGGGTAGGGGTTCTTCCTAATCACCATCAAGGGTTGTCATAGATTCATCCACATCGAACCTAAACACTAAATTAATAAGGAATTAAATGAATCATTTCATGTTTTCTTTTTAGAGACAAAGAACATGATGTTGGTAGTAAAGATGAAGGCAACCATCAAATTAACTTTGATCATGTTACTAACAAAAATGATTTATTCCTTAATGATAGAAAGGATAATAATGAAAGCTTATTCAGAAGGAATCCAAAAGATATTGTGCAAATGATGAGGTGAGATTATACCAATGAAATTCATTTGGGTTTTTTTTGCATCATCTATGAAATGAAAGATAATCTAAATCTTTGTGTATAGTAGACTCCATTAAAAATTGCTTAGAAATTGATGACAAAAATAAAGAGTTCAGAGTTAGGTTGTTAAAAATAACCACATTGGGAAGGAAATAAATAAATAGGAACCAATAATAGCCAAAATATGGTGGTGACAGAGGCAAAAGAAGATAAAAATGAAATTAATTGGCAATATCAATACCCAATCTTATCACCAAAACATATCTATGATTATCAGTGATAAGATTTGTTGATTGGTTGATGACACTATTCAAAAAAGGCATTAGCAATCTTATTCATTTATTAGGTTATGTTATTGTAAAATGTGAGATGATATTTATAACATATGTGATGATAATTTTTTTATTGATGTGATCAATTTCAAATCGATAAATTTAGTTATCATTTATCTATTAACTGTTTAATTCTCTGACAAAAGCATTATGTGACATGGATTGAAGTTGAATAGTTTAGTTATTATGCATTAACTCACAATACAAAAATTTAGGTGCCTGATGACTCATTTTTTTCTATGTAGATATGTACACTACATGAACAATTGAGATAGACACATTTAAATGATTAAAAAACTTAAACTATATGTTTTCTATAAGTATATATATATATATATATATATATATATATATATAAAATTACAATTATAAATTTAAATGTTATAATGAGAAAAATATGAATAACTGTAAACAAGTCAAATCTATAACTAAAAATATAAATAAAAATGAAAAAGTAAACTTTGCAGCAACGAATACGGTGGGATGAACAAATTTTGTGTATTTTATTAATAGTTAAAAAAGTTTGAAAACTAAATAAGTAAAATAGTTTGAAGACTCAAAACAATTACTAAATTTATACAAAAAATATCTATTGTGGCCAACACTCCACCTTTTCTCTAAAATGAGGGACCCCTCTAAAAAAATTATGAACTAGAACTTTAAATTTCTCCTTTTTATTCTCGTTAGTGACACCTACTAAAAATTTATAATAAACACCACATTCATTTTCTTCAAGCAGTAACAAATATTTTTTCTAATTATTGTAAAAATAACTAAGTAGTGTTTGTTTACTTTTAGAATATCATCACACTAACATTGTAGGTTAATTTTCACAAGGAGATGTTCCCAAAATCTAGTTCCCTACTAGGGAGCAATAAACTCATTATCCCCCATGAAAAATTGAGTCCTTAATGTTTGATAGGTAAGCTTTAATGAATCATTATATATTTTTTCTCATTCTTCTTCATTTTGTGAATCTCACAGAGCCTAACCCAATGAGAACTCACTTCATCATTCAAAGTTAGAAAGGTGAGTCCCCAAAACCTATAAGAGATGTTAGAGCATGAGAGAGCCTAGCCCAATGGAAGATCACCATTCAATCATGAGTTAAATAGATCAATGTATAGGACCTATTAAAGATGCTAAATCCTGGGAAAGCCTATACCAATGGAAAATTTTCATGTTATTAAGAGTCAGAGAGGTCAGTCCCTAAGACCTATTAGAAATGTTATTGTCTAAAAGATATTGATCCAATGGGAGATCAATGCATCATTAGGAGTCACAAAGGTGAGTCCCCTAGACCTACCAGATATGTCAGATCCTAGAAGATCCTATTCCAATGGGAAGCTATCATGTCATATAATGTGAATTTGAACTAGTTTTAACTTATGACCTATAAAGTTAAAAATAAGCGCAAGTGATTAAATAAGACCAATTGGGGTACACCATGTGTCCCTAGGTGATACATCACCCATCCTAAAATCAAGGCAAAGATTATAGATTCATGCTTAGATGCCAACCACTAACAAAAAATAATATATGGATGACACATGTAAAAAGGTGGGTCTAAATTAAGAGGTGACACATCATCATCTATGAATGTGATGAGTCCCTCAAACCTATCAAATATGTCAAATCCTTGGACATCTTAATCAAATAAAGAGGTGCCATATTACCAGTTATTAGTGTGAACACTCCCCCAAACATGGTACATTGTCAGAGCCATGAAAATCCCAGCTGAATGAACATGCACCACATGACCAATTGTTAGTCTGACCAATGATCTATACTTGATAGAGATGTCAAATTCAGGGAGGGCCTAGTGAAATGAAGATTGCCACATCACTAGTTATCAGTGTGGCCAATCCCCTAGATGTGTTAGAGATGTGAAGTCTTGAGAGATCTAGGAAAAATGAATAGGGGACATGTTATTGGTTGTCACCACGATGATTCTATTAGACTTTTAAGATATGTCATGTCCTAAGTGAACCCATCTAAATGATGAAGCACTACATTGGCTAATATGCAGATGAACTAGTAGGAATCGAAGGCCTTGATAGACTCATAATGAAGTATGGATGAGATTCGAAGGAATATAATAAAATTCCCCATGTCCCTAGGTGACACATCCCCTAGTCTAAGGGAATGATATAAACTATAAATCCACAACGAACCATAATTGACAACATGTCTCTTCTTCATTTTATATTCAGATGCCACTATGACCCACATCATTATTTTATCTCATTTTATAGAAACAAAAACATATAGCATGATAATGAAAATTTATTATAATCCCTATTTAATTTTTGATATTGATCCAATTTTATTGAATGATGCAAGTATTTTTTATTTTATTAATTTAAAATACTATAATTTCCCTAGGAAATTAGTCATGTTACCCTATTTTAACCAATAGAAATACCATAAACCATTTTATTTTGTATTTATTAAAATGTAAATATTTAAAATCTAATGTTAAAATAAAAAAGTTCTCAACTTTCATTGGTTTCATGTTGTCCTATGCAAATTATTAAGTTCAATTGATTATAATAGATACCTGCTATGAAATTACTAATAACATAACCAATGTGGATTTCAATCTATCTTCAAAGCATACTATATTAGTTTTATAACATTAACTTAATTAAATTAACTATTATTTATTGTTGTCATCTTAAAAATGCTTTGTAATGTAATTTTATTAATTTTTGGTTTTTCAAAATCATTTGACTTTTTAGTATTTAATATTAACATCTATGTTCTATTATTACTATTATTTTTAGTTCTTATCTTGATGATGGATTACTATACACCATTTAATCAATAAAATATTCTTCCTTTATTTCATGGATTATATAAATATCATCTCTAAGGATTTTAAAATGACACCATATAGGATCAATTAATGCTTAATAAGACCTTAACATGACACCTAATGAATCCGTAGAAAACTCCAAAGAGAGTGCTTTTTTAGGCACGACTCCCAATAATTTTAGGAATTGTTATAACTACTTAGTTGGTATCATCTCTTTTCCATTGAATAAGCCTTGAATAGATACATATATTAGTCACATTGAGTGAAATTTCAGGAGAAAGAAATTTCTCATGATAGTTTTCAGAAATGAGATATGTTCTAACTATCCTAAGAGTTGTTCTATTCCAATAAGCTACAATGAAATTTTCATTGCACTTCTTAAAACTTATCTAGTGTCCTTATCTAATCTCAATAGAAACAATTAATAGTATAAGGTTTTCCTTTGGAAATTTTAAGGTAAAAAATTGAACTAATAAGAGAGGTTTTTATGATGGAGAGTCCTTCTTATTGACTAATTTTTACCCTCAAGGTCAAAATGTCAACCCTTGTAGGCAAGAAATTGAGTTTCATGTCTTGAAAACCTAGTTCAAAATATTTTCATGCCTTATATGGTCCGTAATAAGTCTTTATAAAACCTTATTCACGTTATTTAAGGTTTATTTCAAGAAATTAAGGTAATACTTTATCTTTGTGTATACTAGCCTAGTCATGTCATGGAGTATTAAAACTTGGTCAAGTGGTGGCATAGGTTTTTAGGAGTTTACAAGAGGCATTACATGCTTTAATTACCTTTAATAAACATTTTATGTTTATTTGGAAACTTTAAGGGTCTTTTGTGGACTTTAAGGTAGTGTTTTATAAAGAAAAGGATGATTATTGCTATCTTTTCATGTATACTAAAGCTACCCAAGTGAATAATCAATACAAGACAGTTTATAAGGACTTTGTAAAAGTTATATAACTTCCATTTATGTCAAGATGTCATAAAATGGCCATAATCTTTAAATTCAATGTCAAAGAGGAAGCTTAATGTACTTGTATGAACTTCAAGAACTCATTTTCAAAAGAAAAACATTACATAGGTATTCCTTGAGCTTCTATAGATCATATTATATATTTGTATTAAGTTTTAGATCCAAAAATGTTAAAAAAATTTCCTTCTCTCCATCACTACCTTCACAAGATGAAAAAGGCAAAAATCAAATACGTGGTTCGATCATCAGAGAGAAATTTGGGAGTTGAAACTCTAGACATTCTTAGGGGTCCTAATGAGAATCAATTTAGAGGAGCTATTTTTTAGATTCATGGCACCTAATTTATGAATAATTTCTAAGAGTGATAGTAGGTCACTATGCCTTGTCCATTCAATTATTGTCTAATTTTGCTCCTATTTATCCAATTCATAATTCAATGGACAAGAATGGTTTTTTGGGAAGTGTTCATAGGTTAAAATATTCCTTTCAATGTGGGTTCATCAATAAATTGAACATTCTTGGGAGTCTTCAATAATAATAAAGTGTCTCAAGTGTATGGAGTTTCAATCACCCCTGCTACAAGTGTTTAGTTGTTTTGAAGTGTTTGTCACTTTTAGATATTTCAAATACTTCATTTCTAGTTTAAAATATCCTTACTCTTCCATGATTCATGTGTTATCTCTTGATAAATAGATCCTTCTAAAAGGTTTCAAGAAACATCATGTTTTGAACTCTTTAAAATCATGGTCTACTGATAAGTGTTATTATTGATGTCAAGGTTTATGTCATTGATTTCATTATTGTCATGGTGCATCTATTAAATATACATGGTGAGTGGTCTTTGAGGTATGAATTTGTGAGCTTCATGTGACAAAGTGAGTTTATTAAGATTTATCTTATTTGTTGGCTAACATTAAGGTTGATATCAAGATTTAGGTCCACATGAAGTTATTAGTGTTCTCATTCAAGATTTTTGTGTAGGTATGATGACAATTAGGTCTTCAAGAGTGTTTTTCAGATCAAGGTCAATTGGCAGTGATAAGGTTAGTTGGAAGTGATTTGTGTCAAGAAGCTTGAAAGAGTGTTAATCTATGAGAGAAATGATATGAGTGTGTTACGAGTGTTCTTATATTATCTTGAGTGATACCATTGATGTCAGTATGTTTGAGCATAATCAAGGTGTGTTATGAATCCTAGAATAGACCTTATGAAAAGGTATATACAATTAATATGGTGAATTGAGTGAGCTCAAGAAAGTGATAAGTTGTTTATCATTGTATGGGATTGTGAGTTAGGTGTAGAAGCCTTCAAAAGTGGTATAAGGTGGGTATTCAAGGGTAAATCATTTTTTCTTGGTCTATACTTGGACCCTACCTAACCTAATGAGGTATCATGATCTGTGGTCAAGGCATGTGAAGAGTGTATGGTAGTGTTTGAGCATGTGCTAGGTTGTACGGCATGAGAGTGAGATTTTGAGCATGTTAGTGAGGTATAATGTGAATGTAAAGAGGCATGAAGGTCAATTTTAAGGCCTAATATGGTTTGTAGGTCGAGAGAGAGAGAGAGAGGCCTAATCAAGGTTCATAATCATATTACAAGGTGTTTGTTCTCATGTAATTTTTTTAAATGTATGTCAAGTTTTTAGGTATGTACATGAAGATCAATGTTCTAGTTTAAAAGACAAGTCATGAAAAGTTGTTTAGAGATCTCTTAAGTGCTCAGAATGAAGGGTTCTCAACCTGAGAAGGATTTTACTATGTTCATTAGCTCATCAAACCTTTTCATGGGAACCTAAGTATTTTATGGTAGATGGGTAAGGGTCCTAGCCAAAAACTCTAGGTATTAATTTTTGGATTTGGGGTCTATGTTTTATGAATGATCATTAATAATAGAAACATGTTTAAACCCTCTCTGAACCCTAATAAGGACCTGATGTTGAAGATGTTGATTAAAAGTGACTAGAATGGATTGGTATGATTATTTAATCTATTGTATATTGTATTGGACTCTCCCAAGTACCTCCAAGTTGTATTTTTTAGAGAAAGGAGAGATAAAATATCGAGTTATAGGCTTAATTTTGAAGAAGTTACTATAGAAGTCAAAAGTTGCATTGAACATAGTAGGAAAAGGGATAGAGGAAAAACGTATAGAGTAATGTTTAATTTACATGAATGTTTATGTATAGGTTCTATTCCTTAGGCTTTCTAAACCGGTCATCCAGGTTAGCCAGTCACTTATAAGCCTAATGGTGCAAACAATGAAAAACCCAAGCAATAGTGAGAAGATTAATTGGAATATGTTTTCATGATAGAATGATAAAAAAAAGTGCATACATATGTTGTTAATGACCTATAATACATGTTTATATTTTTTAGAAGTTTTTTAGGTCAGTTAATAAGGTGAAATTCTTTCTAACAAGTTGATCTGTCTGGCTCAGATGAGACGTGAGATATAAGGTCATGAGATTGGTGTGAAAGACCAATATTTGTCATTTGACCATATGATATTTATATATTATAATTATATAATTATTTCATAGTATAATCAACATGTATCATAATTCATTGAAAATGTCTATACATGTGTTGAATATCTAAGTTACCATGATTATGTTTTGAGGTAATATGGTAGTTTTAGGTGAGTGAGTTGTAGAGGTGTTATTAAAGCATTATCTTATGATTAGAAGTGTCTAATATATATTGTGATATTTTTGAGGTCATTTAGGTTATGTATATGTTATTTATTTTCACTTTTGTGTGTCTAAATTTTGTTTTATCTTCAGTTGTTCAAGAAAGACTTTTCTATGTGTTTAAAAGCTTAATGTAAATAGTGCTAATAGAGGGTTTCAAGTGGTTTTTGGAAATAAAAGGTGCCATGGTTCTTTGAGTATGATGGATAAGATATATTTTACTATTGTATTAAAATTTTGTGCTATGTATAGTGGTGTAGAGTGTTCCAAGGGAACATAAGGTAACATGTTATAAAATAGACCTAATGGAATTAGGTCTCCATGTGACCTAAAAAAGGATTAGGTTTATTTTGAGAAATGAATGACCTAATTTAATTATTGATTATTAATTATAATTTGTCCTAAATTATATTTTGTGGCTAATCTAAGTGGGTAAGTGTGTGTGTCTAACCAAGAGGTGTATGAGCAAGAGGTTTGTATAAGAAGAAGGCCTTTTAAGCCTAATTGGATTATTAGAGGATTAGGTTGAGGAACCAATGAGATAGAAGATAATTAAGTGGAAGGAGGACTTATATAACATAAAAATATATTAGAGTGACTATAATGGATATCTAATAGGATGTCTAAGTATGAATATCAATTTAATATGACCTAATCATTCTCGAAGAGACCTAGTTGAGCGAAGAGGCTTTGAAGGAAATTGAGAGGAATAAGAGTGTGAAGAGATGAAAAGGTGGTCATAATATTTTTGTTGATAAACACATTTTTTAAGGTGATAAAATAAATAATGTGGTTGAGTTTATGTTGATTCATATAGGGGGTTGGTGCCTCCTTGCAAGTAGGTGCTTGTTAATGCTTAGTCAAGTGGGTGCTTAACTAGTTGGGGTTTGTGATCCATGTAGAGTTGGTGCTTAAATAATATATTTTTTATTATAGTAATGTATTACATTTGCATAAATCAGTGGGTTTTATTTCCCTTGAGCGTTTCCCATAAATGTGACATGTTATTGTGTTTCATGCTTATATGGATAGTTGTTTATGCTTTCTAGATCTATATTTTTATTTGAATGGTTCATGATTTCTCAAGTGTAATTGAATGAAATGTTTTGAATATTGATTCACCCCCTGCCATCATTCTTAGTAATTATGATTCCAATAATTGGTATCAAATTAGGTCCTTTTAAGTAGGACTAACAACCTAAAGGAGATCCTAAAAGTGCAAACAAGGATTACGATGATGACAATGCTTATCATGATAGTAATGAAGATCAATTCATTTCACAAGATAAGTATGTAGCAGAGATGCCAAATAAGTTTGAAGGAAAGAAGAATTCATGTAAAGTAAGTGATAATAATGTTTCTTATGATGATGATGATGATGATAATGAGTGTGTTGATCAGTTGGTAATGGAGTTCTATTTTTAGCTAAATAAGTAGGTTTCTCCAAGGAATAAGACAACATGTATGATAAGGAAGTATAATATGATAATGAAGAAGGAGAAAATGAATTATGTCTTGAATCTAAGCTCATAAGTGACCTATATGATTTGAATCACCACAAGAAGAGGAAGCATGAGTTGAGATATATGGTCAAGGGTCTTAAGGAACATATATGTACCTTAAAGAGTGACTGGTTCATTGAAGTCAAAAGGGATGAGAATATCATCAAGGATCTTAGGAATTATTTATAAGATGTCAATATAATGTTTAGATAAAAATAATTTGAGTATGATCAGTTGAAGATAGAGATAGATTCTTTAAAATTTGAGCATGAGCAACTCATAGACAATATGAGCAAGTTTGAGAAATAACATGAGAAGCTAGAATAAGTTAAGATAACCAAAATGAAATACAACATGAAGAGACCAATTAGGAAACCCAATTCAGTGATGTATTCCAATTATTTCAAAGGTTATTGTTTTGATTGTTATATCTTTGGTTATAGATCAAGTGATTGTATAACGGTCTTAAGGGATGAGTTACCATGGGACCATGGGAGAAGGAGTGATCAACCAAGTAGTTGAATAATAATGATGCTTTTTATAGTTTTCATAATGTGGGACACATTATAATATTTTGTCCTACTATAGTTAGAAGGCTGTTAAGACACAACAAAGTATATGGAGCTCTTAGAGTACATGAGAAGGGTTAAAATTTTCTATTGAAACCAAAGATAGTCAAGGTGAGTCATGATCAATATTCTAGTCAAAATTGAGTATTTAATAAGGTAGAGTAAGGATTAAATGTGAATGAATGTTAAGAACACGTGTTATATGCATATATTTACAAGGTAGTCAAAGAGAAGAAGAAAGATGACAAGGTAGATGAGTCAAATGCTTCTGTTTAGCCTAAGTGGTTTCCAAAGAGGGAATATCAGTCTCATGATTTCAATTTAGATGAGAAGAGTAGATTGGAGATATGGGAATCTCTTGATTTCATGGTGTTTTAGTTCCCTATGAAAAAGAGTGACTCCATTACACTTCATGGAGACACTAATCTATCTATAAAAGTATGAGGTTGCAATCAAAGGACTCATCTTGAGAGGATTCCAAATTATCTGTGTTATAAGGTATGAGTTATGTTTTTTGTATATTATATGTATATGAGAAGATAAAAGGCATTTTAGTCCATATGAGAATTATTTCTAAAGATCAGTTCAAGAGGATCCATGGTATGAGATGCAAAAGTATATGCATGATTCATTTTGGGATTTCCTTTTGCATTATTGTGAGTAGTCTGAGAGTTTAGGAAGCTTGGTAGCTTTGAGGTTTGAATTTAGTATGCAACATGGTGAGAGATATAATGTTGACATCAAGATTCTGAGGTCAAAAAGTAGTCAATTTGTATATGAGAGGTAAGCAAATTTTTTTTTTGATTCTATTAGTTGATAGATAAACATGATTTATGTTAAAATTTGATTTTAGTATAAAACTTATTGGAGGTAGTTAAGGATGATCTGTGAGTTCTGTTGATTCATATGGTGTGTAATATGTGAAGATAAAAGGGAAAGTCCTTAATTCTATAGTTGGTGTCAAGGGTATGGTATCCTAGTGAGTGATCAAGAGTTTGATCTAGTTTGGTCATGTCAAGGAAGGTAAGTAAAATTGGTTTCCTAGTTCATTTTAAGAAGATATGCTTGGTCTATGGGGGATATTTGTAGCTCTAAGTTTTTGGTCAGGAGAGTGGTTTCCTTTGATATCAAAATAGATTTATGCATGGAGTTAGTTGGATAAAAGGCTAGAGCTAAGTTCTGAGGTATATTGCTCAGGATGGAGAGGTAGCCTATTTAAAAGAGTGGTTTGTGAAGATTATTTGCCATTTAGTGTTTTTGAGAGGTTGCATCATCACAAGGGGAGAATATGTATTTTTAGGAGTTATCTACAAAAAATAGTATTAAGGTGAGAATTTTTAAGCATTTCATTGTCTTTTTTTGTTGAAGTTTAGATCCAAGGATTAGATAGTAGTTTATGGAAGACCCTTTGTCATTAATGTTAAAGGAGAGAAAGACTAGAATAAAGGAGATGAGAAATATTAGGTTGTAGTGTGTTTTCCATCAATGCCAAAGGGGGAGTTTATTGAGAAGTGTTATAATTTATGTCAAGGTGCGTCTAATAAGTATGCATGGTGAGTGGTCTTTGATGTATGATCTTATGATATTGATCTGACAAGGTGGGTTTGTTGAGTTTTGTCTTCTTTATTGGTTGATGTAAAGGTTGATATCAAGGTTAAGGTCATCATTAATTTATCAATATTTTCCTTTAAGGTTATTATGAAGGTATGATGACAAGTAGGTCTATAACAGTGTTGTTGAGATCAAGGTCAGTTTGTAGTGGCAAGGCTAATTGGCAGTGAGTTGTGTTAAGAAGCTTGGAAGATCATTTATATATGAGAGAAATGACATGAGTGTGTTATGATTGTTCTTATATCAACTTGATCAATATCATTGAGGTTAGTATGTTTTATCATAGTCAAGGCATCTTATGAATCCTAGTCTAGACCTTGTGAAAAGGTATGTGCAGGTAGAATGGTGAAGTGAGTGAGCTTAAGAAGGTGATAAGTTATTTGGCATTATATAGGTTTGTGAGTTAGGTTTATAAGCCTTCAAAATTATTTTAAGGTGGGTATTTGAGGGTAAAACATTATATCTTGGTCTGTACATGGACCCTACCTAGCCTAAGGAGGTATCGTGATCTATTGGCAAGGCATGCGAACTATGTATCGTAGTGTTTAATAATGAGAGAGTTTTTATGGAATAAGACTGAGATTTTGATCATGTGATTGATGTGGAGAGTTCATTTAAATAGGCATAAAGGATAGTTTTAGGGCCTAATGTGGTTTGTAAGTAAAGGTCTAAACAAAAGAGAGAAAGAGTGTGTCCTAATGAAGGGTCATAATCAGATTTAAATGTATTTTTAGCTCATGTAATAATTGATAAAGGTAATTGAAGTTGTTTTAGGCATGCACATAAATTTTGGGGTTCTATTTTGAAGGAAAAAGCATGAAACATTCTTGGAGGTCTCTAAAGTACTCATAATGAAGGGTTCTCAACTCAATAAGGATTTTATTGTGCTCATTAGTTGTTAAAAAATTTGAATGGGAACCTAAGAAGTTCATGGTAGATGGGCAAGGGTCCTAGCCCAAAATTTTAGGTATTAGTTTTTGGATTCAGGGGCTATGCTTTATGAATGATCGTTAAGAGTGAAAATACGTTTAAACCCTCTTAGAACCCTAATAAGGACCCAATGTTGAAAATGTTGAAAAAAATTGAATAGAATGGATTGGTATGCTCAAGTAAGATATTTTATCTTGTATTGGACTCTCCCAAGTACCTGTAGGTGGTATTGGATAGAGAGAGGAGAGATAAAATGTTAAGTTATAGGCTTATTTATGAAGAAGTTACTGTAGAAGACAAAATATGTATTAAACATTGTAATAAAATGGATGGAGGAAGAATGTAGAGACTAATGTTTCATGTTGATGAAGGTCTCAAGTGTGTTAAAATGGTCATCCAAGTTAGCCATTCGCTAACAAGCCTAATGGTACAAATAGTAAAAAACCCAAGCAACAGTGAGAAGATGAATTAGAATATGTTTTAATGATAGAATGATGAAACCAAGTGCATAGAGATATTTTTTAGGAATTTAAATACATGATATTTTTTGGTAGAATTTTTGGAGGTTAGTGAATAAGGTGAAAAAGTTACAAGTTGATCTATCTAGCTTAGATGAGACAATGAGATATAAAGTCATGACATTGGTCTACAAAACCAATATTTTCCATTTGAACATATGGTATTTTTATTGAATAATGGTTTAATAATTTCATAGGATCATATTCATGTATCAAAAGTCATTAAAAATATCTATTCAAGTGTTGGACGTCTAAGTCACCATGATTATGTTTTGAGGTAGTCTTGTAGTTCTGAGTGACTGAGTTGTAGAGGTTTTCTTGAAGCCTTATCTTCCGAGTGGATCTGTCTAATGCATATTTTGATATTTTGGAGGTCATGAAAGTTTTTTATAAGTGATTTATGATCATGTTTGTGTGGATAAATGATGTGTTATCTTTAGTTGTCAAAGAAATAATTCTATGTGTGTTCAAAGGCTTAATGTGAACAACGTTAATGGAGTGTTTAAAATGGTGGTTGGAACTAAAAGGTGTCATGGTGCTCAAAATATGATAGATAAGGCCTATTTGAATATTAAATGGAAATTTTTTGCTATGTATATAGGTGTAGACTATTCCACGGGATAATAAGGTAACGTGTTCTAAAGTAGGGCTAATGGAATAACGTGTCCATGAGACCTAAATAAGGTTTTGGTCTATTTTTAGTAATGGATAACCTAACATATTTATTGAGTATTACTTATAGTGTTTCCTAAGGCCTATTATGTGGCCCGTCTAAGTGGGAATGTGTGTGTGTCTAATCAAGAGGTGTATGAGCACAAGGCCTATATAAGAACAAGGCCTTTTAGGCCTAATTTGCTTGTTAAAGGATTGTATTGAGGAGCGAATGAGATAGAAGATCCTTGAGTGGAAGGAAATATTATAGACAATAATAAATATCTAATAGGATATTTGAGTATGAAGATCAAGGTCATTTTACCTAATCAGTCTTTGAGAGACCTAGCTGAGCGAAGAGGCCTAAAAGGCAGTTTGAGGGGAATAAGAGTGTGAAGAGATGAAAAGGTGGTCATTGGATACACATAATATTTTCAAACTTTTATCAATTACTGATGATTTAAATCTTGCAGGAACCCATCATGACTTAGTCTCTCTAAGTGCATGCCTTAAGGGGTGCACTGAGAAAGGGGTGGGTAGACCTTTGGTGCTTTGTAATATTGTTTTCCCTTATTACCATATTATTCCCTATCCATTAAGCTCCTAAAACCTTTCCCTAAGCTATCTCTCCTTCCTTTCACATCCCTCTATTATTTTACTCTTTTTATCCTTCTTTCCCTTGTTTAGTATAATTTTTATCTATTCAATAAGCTAGTTCAACCTAGTCAGCCTAGCAAAGTCTGGGGTCACTTTAGCTCTTTAGGCCTAGTTTTCATCTGGCCAACCTACCACAAACTTTAGGCATTATCTTGATAATGTGTTAGGTTGACCTGGTTGATCTAGCATAGATGACATATTCAAGTGATTTTTGGTTTAGATACTCTGATATATACAAGGTCTTTTTATTCATTTCCATATGAATGCAATCGAGAGTTGTTATTCACTCACACTTATTCACAATTTGCTCTTCCACCATTCTACTTGAGGAGTCTTAGCTTAGGTTTCTTATTTGGAGAATCTTAGTCTTATGGATAGGTCTTGAATGATTTAGCCTACCAATGTGATCCTTATGAACCACAACAACCTCTTACAAATCCCCATTGGCCAAGGGAGAGATTAAGTCATGATGGGTTCACATTCAGGTAAGTATATTCTAACTTTGTTCTCCTCTCTTTTAGTATATAGAAGTAGCATAAGCGTTGGATCTAATAATATTACTCCTCATATTCCATTTATTAGGGTGTTACTCATACTTACTTTATTTGAAGTTCCTTATACATGTATTTGATTGATTTTCATCTAACCCCTTACTTTGTGCCACAAGCTTTGGTGAGCACTAGATTAGTTTACTTTTCTTGTTATTTTATTAGTTTACTTTATTGTTTATTATCATAAGTGAATATAGAAACCATAGGACTCTTTTAGGGTTGTTGTGCAATTGTGTTAGACTATAGGCTTTGGAAGCCTACCTAACATGATGTGTTGTGATAGATGATACAATTGATCCCCTAATTAGGTCTAACAGATCCTCATATTGGTAATTCTCCCACTTAACAAGTGTGTGTCCCAATTAAAAGTGTAGGTTTGATCTATCTTATCTGATCTAGGACTGATTCATGTGCACCATGCAATTCTAATTACATACATTCTGGTGAACCCGACATGAATCCAATCCCACCATTGGTTAGATTGACTTCAAGTTTCCATTTTTGTATCATTTTTTATTTAGCATTAGCTCCACTTTGAATTCACCTACATTATATTCTGGTGAACCTGACATGAATCAAACTATTTCAAGAATTCTTTCACTTATTTTATTATTTTTTATCATTCTTTTTATCATAATTTTATCACTTACTTATTGCTTATTTTCATTCTTTACTTCATCATGAATCCAATGCATTTTATGCTCTGTAAAATGGATGAGTAGAACTAGAGATATAGGCAAAACAATTTTCATGTCTGTTATACTAGGTTGACTTGGTCGACCTAGTGATTTTTTTGACCTCTGTACACTATGCTAGGTTAACCTAGTTGACCTAATACTATCTTTAGACCCTGTATTTTGGATTAGGTTAATTGGGTTGACCCTATACTATTTTCTTTCTTCTATGATTTCTAATTTAGGTTTTCGCTTTCCTTATATGTCAAATTTAGTTCTATGTCTACCTCAATTAGTTATTTATCTTTGTCTATTATTATTATTGATTAAAATCATTTTCCTTTTATCCTCAAGCATCATTTCCCTCATTAAAATCTTTTTGGAAAACCTAAATCCATTTATACACTCTATGGGGTTCTCTTTGCTTCTTATCCTTTCCTATTTCTTCTTCCTTTTTTATCTATTGGGGCATATTGTGATGCCCATCCACACACTGCTTTAACCTTTAGGGCATTTGGTGATGCCCACCTTCATGTCATTCCAAACTTTGTGGCATATTTTGATTCCTATCCCTACATCCACTTACCCTTTGGGGCATCTTGTGATGCCCTCTCTTTTTCTCTATTACATGTTACCAAACTAATTCAACTCCAAGAAACCTTCTAAGATACATAGGCTTGTCTCTCACATGATCATCCTTGATATAGCCATTAACGTAGGATCCTTTTCCTTATTTTCAGCGTTTCTCTATATATCTATCTAACATATTTTTTTAGGTTAATTTATCATAGGTCTCTATCTATGCACCAGTTTCTTTCCTTTCCAAACCTTTAGTCCTCCCTTTTAGTTTTTTGGTTTTTGGATGTACCATAGTATTCATTTCCTTTATTTTCAAACCTTAAGTCCTCCATTTTTATCTTTTGGTTATTAGATGTACCATAGTCTTCATCACTTATCTTTTCATTCTCCTTTTGATTGCCAATGTTGTTTTAACATCCTCTTGGGCTTTTATTTTATGATTTTCTTGGTAATACCATGAATAAAAGCTGACCATCCTCATAAAATTACCTTTCTTTTCATGTTATTTTTGAACCTTGTTATTTAGACATTAGATTTTGGTTCTTTTTCTAGATGGAATCTATAAACAATCTATGTTAGTATGTTTTCCTTCACTTCCCACAATCTTATGACAAGGAATCACACCTTTGCTATCATTGTATTCCTTTTTGCCCTTTGTCACATTTTTTTACAATTTGAAGAAATTCAAATTTATTACATGTGTCACTTTCCTCTTGATTTCCCCTTTTTTTTCACCTCCACATTTGGATAAAACAAGGTCTAAGTCCAGATATCACTTTTATTTCACCTACATTTATGAGACTCTTAGACCCTATGCTCTTTGATTTTCTCTCTCTTAGAAATCTTTTCCCAAAGTTTTCAAATGAAATTCATCTTTAGCACCCATGTTTGGTCTTCAAAATCTATATGGAGGAGGATTTTTTTTAGAAAAAAATAAAGTTAAAAGCCTATCATCTGAAAGCAAAAGGCAATGATATCTAAAAGGCAACATCCAAATCTTAAAATTCTAATCACATCAAAATATGTGATTAAAATCACATCTAATATCTCTAATCGAAGCTCAAACTCCATATTCAGCTTCACATAGAGATAAAGTCCTTTAGGGTATGTTAGTCCAGTAGATTGGAATAGGGGATTTCAAAAAAAATATTAATGCTACCTACTTTCTCACGTAAGTACCTAATTTTAATTGTAGATCGACAACTCTGTATGGTTTCCTAAAGAGTGGGGAAATTTTCATGGGGAGGTAGGTCCATTTTAATTTTCATGCAGATAGACTTCATGGGATGATATATATACTCTATTTGTTGACCCAAGACTTGTGTAGCTAAGAGAATTTAGTTAGAGTACTTAAGGTCAACAGTCATCTTGTTCTCAAAAACCAAATTTGTGAGTCTTAAATTTGATAAAATGTTCCTCTACTTTGCTTTATCCTTCATTATCCCCTCCACCCCATTTCATTTACCCCCTTGATAGACAAATTCTGATTCCAAATCTATTTTCCCTCTTCTTTAAATTTCTTTCTGTTCATTTCTTAAAAACATGTTAACATTACTTTGTTTCATTTTTATCTATGTTTAGACATAAAATAACATGTTTGAGAAACTATGGATCATTTTCATCATGTTCTATATATTTACTAAAACTAATTTTCTTTCCTTTTCCCATTTATCTTAATTTTGCTATTCCATTTTTACAAACACTTGAGTTCGCATCCTTTTGCAATCATTGCATGAGTTGTGGATTGTTACTACTCACCAAACCATGTTGTTTTCCATTTTATGCATCCCCTTTTTCCAGTTATGATTGAGGCATGGATTGTTATTGCTCACTCATCAATGTTGTTTTTACCATTTTCTTTTTGAATCCTCTTTTTACCATCTTGTTTGACATGTATCCTTGATTTCATTTGGTGAGTTTTCATTTTCTTACTTAAGGTTTACTTGTTTGAGTTTTTCAATCTTTATTAACCTTGGATTTTTGGTTACCTCATTCACTCTTGTTTGAATTGGTCATTTCGTCTAACATAACACTTGTCACCCAACTTGCCAAATTCCCAAGTACGTCCCATCGACATAGCATCAGTTATCTTAGATTTTCTTATGTTTATTTGTTTTGTCTCCTTAGTTTTGTATTTATTAGTTTGTCCAAAGTAGTCTCTATGCCCTACACAATCAAAAATAAAATACAACTGACAAACATCCCACCGTAAAGGTAAGTCAAGGTATGCATCATTTATTTTTTAGTTAGTTTCTTTTTTTAGTCATTTACTTTCAGTTATTTTATGCTTTTTAAAATACTTTAATTTCAATTTAGCATCAAATTTATGTGTGTCCTTATGTTCTTTCTCAAATCACCATCCCCTATTACACCTTAGTGACACATGATGAGCTTTGGGTGGGGCATATGTATATAGATAATATTTTCACACTTTTATTGATTAATGATGCTTTACATCTTGTAGGAACCCATCACAACTCAATATCTCTGAGTACATGACATAAGGGGTGCATCAAGAAAGGGGTGGGCAAAATTTTGGTGGTTCACATGATTTTTGTCCCTTATTGCCATATTATTCCGTAATCATTCAAATCCTAAAACCTTTCTCAAAGATAGCTCTCCTTCCTTGCACATTCCTCTAGTATTTTCCTCTTTCTATCCTTCTTTCCCTTTCTTAGTACCCATTTTACCTATTCAGTAAGCTAGGTCCACCTAGTTAACCTAGCACAATCTGGGGTCACTTTATCTCTTTAAGCCTTTTTTACATCAGGCCAACCTAGCACAAACTTCAAGCATTAGCCTGATAATGTGTTAGGTCGACCCAGTCAACCTATCACAACTGACATGTTGAAGTGATTTTTGGGATATATAAAAGGTCATTTTCGTCATTTCTATATGAATTTAATTAGGAGTTATTATTATTTCATGTTTCTTCACAATGTACTCTTCCACCATTCTACTTGAGAAGTCTTATCTTAGGTTTCTTATTTATAGAATATTTGTCTTTTGGATAGGTCTTGGATGCTTTGGCCTAAAAAAGTGATCTGTACAAACCAAAACAACCTCTTAAGAAACACCATTGGCTAAGGGAAAGATTGAGTCATGATAGGTTCACATTCAAGAAAGTATATTCTAAATTTTTTCTCCTCTCTTTTAGTAGATAAAAGTAACATAAGTGTTGACTCGAATAATATTACTCCTCATCATCTATGTATTAGGGTGTTACTCATACTTAATTTATTGGAAGTTCCCTACACATGTATTTGAATTGATTTTCATCTATCCCGTTACTTTGTGACACAAGCTTTGGTGAGCACTAGATTAGTTTAATTTTCTTGTTATTATATTAGTTTACTTTCTTGTTTATTATCATAAGTGAATATAAAAACCACATGAATCTTTTAGGGTTATTATGTGATTATGTCAAACTGTAGGCTTTGAAACCCTACTAAACATGATGTGCTATGACAAATGATGCAAGTGATTCCCTAATCAGGTCTAGTAGATCCTCATATTGGTCATAATCCCACTTAACAAGTGTGTGCTCCAATCAGAAGTGTAGGTATGATCTATATTATTCAATCCAACATTGATTCATGTGCACCATGTAATTTTGATTTCATATAGTCTTCATTTATTGGTTGACAAACATAGTTTTATAAATACGATCAAATCAATTAGGTGGCTAAGTTGATTCTAAGTCATCTAGGGGGTTGGTACCTCCTTACAAGTAGGTCCTTGTTAAAGCCTAGTCAAGTGGGTACTTGGCTAGTTGGGGTTGATGCTTCAAGTTGTGTTGGTACTTCAATATATTTGGTTTTGTCTTATAGGACTGTAGTCTATTTACATAGATCAATGGGTTTCCTTGCCCTTGATGGTTTCCCACATATGTGATGTGTTCTTGTGTTTTATGATTATGTGGATAGTAGGTAATGGTTACTAGATATATATGTTTGTTTGAATGGTTTATGATTATTTTAGTGTGTAAGAAAATTACTTATATGTTTGCATAGAATTATTATATATCACATAAAATATTCAAAGATACTATATCACATAACAATAATTGACAACAAAGAAGAATAATGAAAATATAGTAGAGCCACTTCATAGGGGTAACCTATACAATAATGCAATAAGAGCAGAATACTTAATGTGATGATCAAAGACTAACCACTACCTCTTATATATAGTTTACTTAGCTAATATTATTCAATAGACCAGCCTAATAAATAACATTGAGAAATGTAAAAAAAATATAAAAGAGGTATTCAAGCCATAAGTCAGCCACACATATCCCTAGACATGCCAAAAGTTAAGGGCATGGCATTCCCCTACCCTTAAAAATAATGTTGTTCTTAATGTTAAATCATGTCTGAATGTTAATGAACAAAGGATGAATCCTTTCAGAAGGCATCTTCACATGGAATATTATTCCATTTAATTAGGTACTCCTTAACCTCTCTAGACCGTAGCTACTTAGTGCACATTTGAAGGATTATCTTAGGATTAAGACTAACTCTACCTTCCTCATCCAATTTTGGTAACTTAGTTTGAGTATAAAATATATGTCCAATGACTTTCTTCAGACATGATACATGAAATACTGAATGTATTTGAGTGGATGAAGGAAACTCTAACTTGTAGGCCACACTACCAATTTTCTTCAAGGACTGATAAGGCACATTATACTTAGGGGACACCTTGTTATCATTTTTCTATTGCTTCAAGGACATATAATTATATGGTTGAAAGCAAACAAAGACCCAATCACTAATGTCAAAATGCCTCTCACTCCTATGTTGATCTGCCTACTACTTCATTTAATTATGGGCCATGGATAAATTTTCATGCAAACCTTCAAGGACTTGCTATTGATGGTGAGTATGTTCCTCAACTTCGAGAACCTTAGGATGGACCTTCAAGGTTGAAGTTATGGTTGGAGGGTGGTATCTATACAAGGCCACATAGGGATAATTTTGAAAAAAACTATGAACAGAAGTATTATACCACCATTCAAAAAGTGGCAACCAATGAACCCATTTATCTTGTTTATCAAAACCAAAACAACGAAGATATCCTTCTAAACATTTGTTGACTACCTTAGTTTGTCCATTTGATTGAAGATGATGGGATGAGTTATAAGACAACTTGGTGCCCAAACATGTAAATAATTATATCCATAAATTATTAGTGAAAATGGAATCTCTATCACTGATAATGATCTTTGGAGTACCATGTAGTTTATGAACTATATTTAGAAAATCAAAATCTACTATACTAACAATAAAGGGTTCTGATAAAGAAAAAACAAGATCATACTTACTGAGATGACCCATAATATCTTTGATAAAATTTTGACCATCAGATCTTGGTAACCCTGTAATGAAATCCATAAAAAACTCTTCTTAACGCTAGCTAGGGATGGATAAACATTGTAAAAAACCTGGGGTTTTGATGGTTTCACCTTTCTTTTGTTGAAATATCATAGATTTAGCCACATATATCTCTAAATCCCCATTTATTCCTTCCCAAAACAAATCTTACTTGATTATATGATAGGTTTTTTAAAAAATTGAATAACCCCCAAGTGGATTTGCATGAAGTTCTTGAAGGATTTTTTTGTTTGAGAAGAAAATTATTACATAGGTATAATATGTCTCTATACCATAATGTATTACCCTTCCATGTGAATTTTTCAAATCCACCCAAACTTTTATTAAGATTCTAAATCAAATCATGGGTAGCATTATCATTTTCCCATTTTGATCTTTCTACCTCTAGCCAATCTACCTACCAAATGGTCATGGCACATAGCAATTCCTTAACTGATTCATCCCTCTTGGATATTGCATCTACCATAACATTTTCCTTTCCTTTCATGTAGACTATTTCAAAATAATAACCTATTATATAAGTTACATATTTCTATTGTTATTTTGACGATAATTATTATTCCAAAAGATATTTGAGATTATCATGATCATTCTTTACCTAAAAGTTATGACAAGGGTAAAAAATAGGTCTCAATTATTTGACTACATGCAAAATGGTCATCATTTCCTTCTCATAGATGGGATTGAGACAATTTTAACCCTCAAGTTCTAAAACTTCAAATGCAAGTGGTATACCTTCTTGCATGAGAACACCACCCATACCATATCTAGATGTATCACATTATGAGAAGGGATTGAGACAATTTTAACCCTCAAGTTCTAAAACTTCAAATGCAAGTGGTATACCTTCTTGCATGAGAACACCACCCATACCATATCTAGATGTATCACATTTAACCATAAAAGTCTTAAAAAAATTAGGACTGGCCAACACTAGAGTGGTGCACATAGCCAATTACAATCATTAAAATGCCTTAGTAGTTGTATTAGTCCACTAGAAGGAGTTTTTGTTTAACAAAGAGGTAAGTGGGGCCATAATGCTACCATTATTTTTGACAAACCTGTGATAGTAAGAAGTTATCCCCATAAATCCCCTTAGTTTCTTGAGTGTCTTAGGAATCAACCAATCAAATATTGTTTGGATTTTGTAGGATCAACTTTCACTTCTTTATGTGAAACCATAAGACCAAAATACTCAACCTCATAAGCTCTTAAAGTACATTTGGAAGGTTTGACATACAACTTATTTTTTTCCATAATCAAAATTACATGTTTCACATTTTTCAAATGGTCTTCCCAATTTTTATTCAAAATGATGATATCATCAAAAAACACCAGAACATATTTTCTCAAAAATGGTCTAAAAATAGTATTCATCAAACTATGAAAGATGTATGGTGCATTTGTTAGACCAAAAGGAATAATCATAAACTCATAATGTCCCTCATGAGTTTTGAAAGCTATTTTTGGTATGTCTTCATCATGGATATAGATTTGATGATACCCAGAATGTAGATCTAACTATTTAAAATAAATAGCACCATTCAATTCATCTATCAAATCATCAATGACAGGAATATGAAATGTATCTTTAATAGTGCACTTTTTGATCTATTTGTAGTTAGGGAATATCATCCAAGTGTCATATTTCTCTCTCACCATGGAAATGGGCAAAAAATATTCACTTTGGTTATGGTGAATGATTTTTGCATCCATCATCTCCTCTACCATATCTTAAATTTCACTTTTCTAGGTGTAGTGATACCTGTATGGCCTAATGTTGGGTGGTGTACTACCAGGAATAAGTTTGATGGCATGATAATGCATGCAGATGGGTGGAAATACTTTCAACATGTCACCAAAAATAATAGAATGGGCATCAATCACTTGTTATAGATCAGGAGGTGTAGATGGTTCAGTTGGCTAGACTTCAATGGAAAATAAGCGAGCCATAAATCCTTCATCGCCCCTTTTAAGAATATTAGTCATTTGATGGGAGTTAAAAAATTGTGGATATTTAAACCTTAAGAAACCTTAGCTCAAATATCCTTCCCTCAAAATAAAATCACATGAATAATTTCTATAAATTCATCTCAATAATGCCCAAAGTGGTGAAAAATTGTACTCCTAAAACAATGTCAGTTCCACCAATGGGAATAAAAAACATAGGATAATTAAATAGGTAGTATCTCATGGCCATATTAATACTATATAATTTTAATAAATAGATGATAGTACCACCACTTGAAATCTTAACCTAAAATTATGGAGTGAGATATATGAAATAGTTTAAATGAGTAACCAACTTACTATTGATGAAGTTTTGTGTGCTTCTAGAATTAATCAATACAGTGACATTCTATTTATTAAGGAAACACACCACCTTAAAATTTTTGGGATTACTTAAACGTAAAAGGGCATGATAGGAAATAGTAGACTAAGATTATTTATATTCCTCCTTAGGTCTTTTTCATCCTTACCAATTGCCTCCTCATCGTCTGCAACCTCATTGGCACTTTCAATGTAAAACAACTTCTTTTTAGCATAATAATGTCCTTTGATCCATTTACTATCACACCCATAACAAAACCCTTTGGATTACTTCTCCTCAATTTGTTGAGGTGTAAATTTAGTGGGTTGAGGAAATGATGATGCTAGAAAGGTGTGATCATGACTAATAGTGAATGTTTTCCATTTGACTATCTCTTTTTATTCTACCATGCATGCCCTTGGGATAGATTTTGATACATATGATGAATTAAACATCCAAACCTCCAATTAGATTCTATATTTGAGTCCAACAATAAAAAAAATTAGTTAAATATGCCTCAATTATGTCTTCCACCCATAAGAATAGATTTTGAAATTGATGAACAAAATCATGCACAGTTGCTATTTGACGCAGTTTGGATAACTAGTTGAAGTAGTTATTAGAGAGATATTACTTTGATAATAAGCCAATAATTCATAATATAAAATAGACCATGTAATAATTGCACCATTCTTTTTATTTTGAACACATAACTAGTGATACAAAATGAATTACTCAAGTTCCAAATACAGAGATCTTAGGAAATGAAAAAAATTTAAATATGGTTTCATGATGACAAAGGATCTCATTTAGGCCCTTGGACTCAATCAAGAGTGAGCAGAAATAAATGAGATATGTTTAGGCTTGATGCATCTAAATCTAGATAACACATGCTGTCTTAAGTTGAAAGGTGTTATTGATCTAAGAGACATATAAGTATGAAAGAGAATCAAACCAAATTATAATTTATTATCTCATGATATCATGATTCCACATGATCTTAAGGAGTAAACAAAATGGTGAAAAGGTAAATAGGTCTACTTAGGACTGATTGAACCTAGAATAAGCATACAGTTGGTGTCTATACTTTTATGATGGAAGATGGTTTGTATGGGTCAGTTGAGACCATGGGGGATATAAGTAAGTTTTTGTATATATATTAATAACTCCATTAATTTTATTAACCTTTCACAATGAATAAAATGAATCAAACACATTTAGTTAGGGTCACTAGGATTGACTTGTCCTAGATCCCTAACATGAGTTAATGAAGGATACAACAGGGTAGGAGAAGAAATATGACAAGATAATCATTATAATAGGATAAGGTTTATGTAATAGAACTTTGAAAACTCCAACCAAACATCAAGAGTTCTCTTTCAGACCTCAACTCTTCTTGGCATCAAAAAATAAAATTTACTAGCCTGAGAGGTCACCTTCTCTTGATCAATACAATATGGAGAAACTACATGAGACCTTGGGATGATATGAGAGATATCCAAAAAAATTTACTTGAAATTTTTGTAATTTTTTACTTTATTTATGCCCTCAACTTTATGAATCATCTTTAAGAGTGAAAGCTACTCCTTGGATATCAAATAGACCGATTTTAACTTGATGAGAGAGAAAATGATTTTTATGACTCTATATGAATTGGATAAGCCTTGAAACAACATGGATTACTTTAAAAATTCTCATAATAATATTTACATGACATTCACTGGCACATGTGTAGGTAGAGTGTATAGAAAAGGGATAGATAAGGATGTCACAAGCATGATTGGGAGGTCCGTACAAGGTATTAGGCAATCAAATTTGATATGGAGGATACTTAGGAGGAACTTAAATTGAATCACAAATTTATTTGAGGTTTCATATATTTTTTAATCTCGTAGATCTAAAATTCAATCTCTAGGCAAGGAGGCTTATTTGAGACCTACTTAAGAGAGAGAAACAAATGAATATGTCACTTCCACCTAGATTTTGGAAATAAAACTTGGCATGAAATTGTAAATCCATAATATTTCCTCAAATATGTTATCATTTTTTTAATAACCTACATAAATTTATATACACAAGGAGGTTTACACATTTTTTGGGCTACAAAGATTGAGGCCAAATGAGAACTTTTAGTGTAAAATGAGTTCCTATGGGTAGTTTGAGACATCAAAATGAGAAGTTGAAGGTCTTATATGATGTGAATAGGCCATACATGGAGATATAATAAATTGGATAAGATGAACTCAAGTTTTAACACTTCAAAGCAAGATTGCCCTAGTGGGACAAAGAGACTTCTAGACACCTAGTAAGAGAGTAGGTGATGTGTCAAAGGGATATTTTAAAGATAAGATGAAAGGTGTCAAGATAAGAGAAAAGATATAATGCAAGATGAGATGACCATCAAGAAGGCCACTATTCATTCCACAAGCCAAGGCAAAGAGTAGTTTGGAGAGATAATCAAGGTGTCAAGCAAGGTTTGGAAATTCCATGCCACTTGGAGCAGAAGAATATCTTTAAGGGAGTAGACTTGTCTTCTAATACCTAATGGGGTAGTTTCATACCTATCTTATTATTTGTAACTCATGATATACTTGTCTCATCTCTCTCCCCCCTACACCCTTCTCTCCTTCTCTATCACATTTATCTATATATTTAACCTTGATAGGCTAAGATGGTATCCTCCACATGGGTATGGAAATAACAAATAGTTTATGCCATTCCTTATAAATTTGCATAAAAATACATTGTACATCAAAGTTGTTACAACACAACACAAAGTGAAATGTGTCCTCATACACAGTGGATTGGTTCTAAATATTGTGTCTCAAAATCTCATCAAGCTTCTTGGGTATACAAAAAGTTCATATTCAACTAGAATTGATCACCGAAAAAGCCTATGACAATGAAGAAAGGGGACTATCAACTTGTCAATTATCATTGACACTTTGACCCATGATACATTATGCCATGTGATAGACCTAGACCTATCATATAATTTACTATTGGGTAGACCTTGGATACACAAAATCCATGCAATCCATTCAACATTACACCTATATATAAGGTTCTCTCATTTAGATATAGAGGTCACCATCCATAGGGATTTACAACCCTGTGAACATTATTTATCATTCTATGCCCAATTGGGGCATGTTTTCATTATGATAATTATTATAATGAACTTAGTACAAACCATTATCTTTATCCACCCAACTAGGGCATGCTTTTATCCTCCTAATGATTATAACCACCTATGGGAAAATCATTATTTTCCATCTAATGATTATAACCACCTATGGTAAAATCATTCTCTTGTTACCCTAAGCCTTTTTTTAATGATTATAACTACTTTTAGGCAAATTATTACATTTTTTCTCCCACCTATGCCAATGATTATAACTGTCTATGGAAAAATGATCATATTTGTCTACTAAATTGGGGTAGATCCATATATCATTGATTATAACTTCCTATGGGAAAATTAGTCTCTTCCACCCCTTTTAAATTTTTTGGTCCCATCATTTCCTTATTTTGAGGGACCAATCGTTGTCCCTTTTTTGATGATCTATCCCTCAAGGGGAAACCTACAATTCATCTATCATTATTGAAATCATAGGCATACATGACCTTATAATTATTTGAGAAGATGTTAATGTGCCTATATCTTGTAACACATTCCTAAATAAGCAAAAATTTTAGACACCTAAGACTTGGCCAGTCAAGTAACTGAGGAGCCAAATACATAATTACTAACCTCCCATATTAGATTCTAATGATCACAAGTGAAACTCGAGTGACACTCTTATCATCAAATTATCACTTTTAGGTGATTAAATTACCTTCCCATTTATGTTAAAATGTAATAAAGCAACATGACTAGTATAAAGGGGAAAAAAGCATATCAAGACTTCCCTTGGAAGTGAAGCCCTTGGAACTGAGTTTGAATATGTGAATCTAGGTCTGCATATGTAGAAAATGATCTGAAGAAATGTCCTATAATGAAACATGTAAAAATAAATCTTTACTTAAGAGGTAATCATAGGCAAAAGACTAGTGAAATGAAATAATTGAGTGAAGCTGAGTAAATAGAGATGAATGGAATGAATACACCTCATTGGGTAAGTAGACCAATACATGAATCTTGTGATAACCTATGTGTGTGAATATGTATAATGATCATATCATTAAATAACTTGAATTGAGTTTATGGCTTGCTCAATCCTTATATGGGTGGATTAAGAACTCAATTTGATTTTGACTCCATCATTGTCCAACCCTAAATGTTCGATCTTGATCTTTGTGAATAGCTTGGAAAATATTTTAAGTGTGTCAAACCCTCTCATATATGTGGACTAAGAATTAAAGTGGGCTAAAATTCTATCATGGACCTTTTTGTGTAGAAGATGAATATGTAACTATCCTATCCAAAGTGTTGAACGTATCCAAGTAAATGTAATTGTGTATTTGGCTCCTCAGTCACTTAGGTATATTAGGTGTCCTTGGGAAACTTGAGAATGCTAACCACTATATATGGAGTAAGGAATGAATTTGGTGACAACTTGGAATGTGATATAAATTGTATACAACATAGATAATGACATGGAGTACATGGAAACTATGTGTTGTGTACATGCACCCAACCTGATATCTTAGTGTACTGAATCTAAATCATATATGTAATATTTAAATCTTTGTAACTAATATTAATGCATGCATGATTATTCCATGCAATATGCCCCCAAATATGAGAAACTACTATGAATATGAGCTGAGATAAATGAATCTAAGCTAAATATAAATATAACTACCAAACTTGTGACTTTATCCGTTCAACTTTGTATTGTACCTAGTATACTAGTTTGAATGATTTGGGTTGTCCTCAATTTGGGTCTACTATATAAGAGTGCCATGTTACACTAATGTCACAATCTATGCATTATTGTCTGAGTGGTTTGATTTCTACATGATCTAAATTGACTGTTGAGTCTTTTTTTTATTTGTGTCTGCCCTAAGTCTCAAATTTGAAACCAAGCCTATGTGCTAAAATGTATATTTGAAAATCAATGTAAGATCCTAATCTATATGACAAACACCTATGAATTCCCCTTCTATTGAAGGTAGTTATGAAATCTATGTAATAAATACCCTCTAAAGAATTAGCTCTACACAATGTGTTAGTTGGAGCACGTGCATGATAATTCAATATAATGTAAAACATAACACTAAAATGTAAATGCATCTAAGCATATGTAGGAAATGTAAGATGTATTTTGTAATCTAGAATTTTGCAAGGGTTTGACGATAGATGTAAACAATGTATATTGGTGTGTGTATAATAATCAAATACAAGTATCATAGTGTAGAAGCATACAAGGAGGAAAACATACAAGTGCATGAGCCACATAAAAGGTAGGCCATAGGTTCAAAATATAAGGGACATGGGTACATGTTACTAAATATAATAATGAAGACATATTAGAACATGTTAAAATTCCCATATATGTAAACAATAATCAATTTAACATGAACCATAGAAATATACATGTTTAATATCTGCATATAGAAGAATGATAGAGCATACACAAGGGACATGGATAGATGTCCATGGCATACAAATAAAGAAGTGGAAAAAAATCTAAAGAAAAATGGTATACTCAAATTCCCTCAAAGATGGAAGAAGTATATGAAACATAATCAAGTCTAATTTAATAACTAAAAATTAAAGCATGTATAACTGTGTAATACAAATCGGCATATATGTCAAGATTCATATATAATGATTCTAACTAGTTATAGTCGATAAAAATTCTGAGCTATGTGGAGCAATGATCAATATAAAGATAAATCAATGCATAAACTGGAAGGCATAATATGTAAAGATAAAAACTGGTAGTATGAACTGTGTAGGAGATGCCCCCCAAGTGGGTGGATGTATCATTGTATGAATATGGATAAGTGTAAATTCCCCCAATAGGTATATGATAGATGGTCTTGATCAGTGTAGTGGATTGGAGTCCTATCTGTAATCTACAAACACTCGACAAGAATAAGTGAATCATATGTTATGATAAAACAAACTATACTAGGATAACTAGCAATATGCAATATTTGGCAAGTAGTATAAATATAAACATAACAATTCATAAAATCTAAAAATTATTATATTTTTGAAATAGTTGAATGTTTTAGTATTTTGAAATATTATATATATTTTTTTATTTTTTGAGTATAAGATATGTACAAGAAAATGAAAATAAACTATGTACAAGGAGCAAGAAAGAGAAAGTAAATATTGGAAATGTAAATGAAATGAAATTCAAGCAAAGTGTAATGTTTTTATATATCCAAGATCACATCCATGGGATGTGGATAATAACTTGATAGATGGTATTGATCAATGTAGTGGACCAGAGTCCTATCTGGAATCTACAAGCACTTGACAAGAACAAGTGAAGCATATGTTATCATAAAACAAACTATATTAGGATAACTAGCAATATGCAATATTTGGCAAGTAGTATCAATATAAACATAAAAATTCATACTATATATATATATATATATATATATATATATATATTTGAAATAGTTGAATGCTTTAGTATTTTGAAAAATTATATAATTTTTATGTTTTTTGAGTATAATCTATGTACAATCAATTGAAAATAAACTATGTACAAGGAGCAAGAAGGAGAAAGTAAATATTAGAAATGTAAGTGAAATCAAATTCAAGAAAACTATAATGTTTTTATATATCCAAGATCAAATCCATTGGATGTAGATAATAAAATAGTGGATTCGGTGGAAGATCATATAGTATTAGATACTAAGCCTATCTAAACTCAAATAAGTCATCATCACCATGATTATCATACCAATCTATATCTATCAATGGGGTCTTATCCTTGGCATGATTTTAGATTCCATTCATTTGAATGGTATGATGCTCAACTATGTAAGTTGCCTCTCATGTAGTCTCAAGATAAACCAAAATAGAACACTAAGTATCTATGTGAAACCCATAGTTCTCATTGATGTCATCATGTAAAATACAAACCATGTGTCGATCATGAGTGAATGTCAAGCATCTCTTTAAATGAATAACTTTAGAATCCATCATTTTTAACCATGTTCTACATGTTATAATTTATACATGTGTGTCTTTGCTTAAAATAAAGAATAAATTATTAGCCACCTTTGGTCCATATGCAACTATTAAAGTAATATGTCCAATGGATCCTTGATAATGTATAGCATGTTATAACTCACTACCCTGATAACCAATGTCATGTAAAAATCCTAAAATCTAAGTATTAGGATCAAAATCCTCATTTAGAGACACATGTGGAAGATATATTTATAATACAAATATCTATATATTCAATGGATAATGTCATCAATATTTTTGTTGGTGACAGATCTATCACGGTCTTCATATCTATGTAGTAGCTTGTATCACTAGTGGTGGTAATGCCTATAGAGGTGGATGCTATACAATTTATATACTCACTTTAGGCATAATTTTATTTAGATAATGTTGTAGTGGTTCATAGTGCTTATATCATGTCTTATGAGTCTATGAAAGTGATAAAATAGTTACCATTTTGGTGGTGATAATCTATTAGCTGATATGTGTTGAACTATGGGTAATAACAATAATCCTATATCAAGTAATAGTTGTCTATCTTGAGATCTCCATACCTAAATTTGTATGAATAAATTTCTATACACGGATGTGACCATATGTACTAAATATATCTAGGTATTTGCTACTAATTGTGGCTATTTATGGGACCCTATAGCTATAAAATCTTTAACAAGTGATGTTACTGATGTAGGGAGAAGTATAAGTTCCTTTGAATTTGTTTGTGCATTCCCTTATGCTCTATGGTATAAATATGAATCCAAAAAATAACCATCAATGTATATAGGTGGTTGATCATCCTCTATAGTGGATTGTGAATCTATGTAAGAACTATGAAATAAGCCTCTTTTAAATTGGCAAGTGGTGGTAACTGGGCTATGAAAATCTTGTCATCAATCCTGGATGAGGATGTCTATACTATGAGAGGATATTTATTTATGCTTGGTGAATGTAACTATGTTTAGAGAGGATGGTCCTCTATCATTGGATAAGGTAGCTATGATCGAAGAGGCTAGTTCTTTATCATTGATGAAGGTGTCTATATTTTAGGATGCTTTTAAGTTGGTGTATGTCTTACTAGACTCCCCCACCTCATAAGGATGCATATGATCAATGGGAATTTGGTGAGGTGGAGGTTTTATGAGAACATGAGGTGTCCTTTTTGATGATGTACTCTATGTAGGAGGCTGAGTGAGCCTTCAATATCTAAATGACTGATTATCTATTAGACATATGCATAGGTACACATCATGTAAAAATAAAATACATCTCTAGAGAGTGGAAGGTATGGCCTCCATAGCATGTATCCAGGGTCTCTCAAGTAAAAAAATATAATGTAAATGGTTCATCATGACTTGAAAGTGTGTTGATAGTGTCCTTGGTCCCACTATAATATCCAAAGTGATTGATCCCAATGTATGTGTAAGAATACCATCAAACCCTTGGATGTTCTTGTATGTTTTGTGAATAGATGCTATATCAACCCCCATGGTTTACAAAAATATGAAATTACATATATTTAGTCCTGGACCACTATCAATGATAAATCATTTAATAGTTGTGTTATTAATTTAAGCTTAAATAAAATGTGGCAAGCTTTGATCAATGACTAATTGTGAAGGTAAATCCTCTTTGGAAAAATATATCACATCTTCCACATCTTTGATACTATTCATGATTGATGAAAAATATGATGGATCGGTATCATAGGGAACATATGTGTGATTAATTTTTTGAGATAAAATATTTTTGAATATTATTTCTTTTTGATGTAATTCTAAGATAGATATTTTAGATGGTGTATTCCTCAACTGATTCATAATATTAAACTCTCTTTGTTGATCACTAGGTGTTATCATAGTTTATTGGGGATAATGAGGGATGTTAGGGTTACGTTACTCTAATATAGGATGAAGTGGAAGCCTATTCTATCTAGTAACAACTAAAATCATAGGATCCACTATTTATTAGGGGTGAGTAGTAGAGGTACGATGAGAACATAGATAATCAAGTGGTTTTGGTTGAGGCAGAATAAAAGGAATCCATGTAGTAATGATCTATATAAAAATGGGGCTCACATAATGGAGGACTAATATGTGAAATAAGATTAGCTCAAACTAAATGCATGATAGGAGTAACATACATGTGTACCTTTTTATAAATAGTTGGGAATAAACATGATAATCAAGGTACCAATCTTTGTACCATGAAATAAAAGATGGCTTCTATCATGATAATCATGGTAGCAAGTTGTAAACTAAGACTTAATGAATATTGAAAATGTGAACCCTAGGTTTGTTTAAGTTAGGGTGTTTGAATCTAGGGTTTATTTACACAAATTTAAATTATATGTAAAATAAATTGAAACTCTAATGGAAAATTTATTTTAATTAGTTAGGTTATCTGAATAAAATTAGAAAATCAGAAAGATTCAACCCTAAATTTACTTCAAAAAAATTGTATGAATGAAAGCTAGGGTTTGATTCATTATTCAAAGGAAGATGGGTTCACCAAATGATTTTACCTTTTAGGTTTTTACAAGTGTAATTTATATGTTTGGTTAAAGAGTTGATATACCTAAATTAGTTAAATAAATATGCAATAATTATGTACTGATTTGTTGTGACCTCTAAATTCTTTTGAATAATAATAATAATAATAATAATAATAATAATGACAAATAGAGACTTATCTAAAAATTGACTATCACAAATGATTTGGGTTGTCGAATTTGAGATCTTGGCATTAGTCTATATCATAAACAAGATTATGATATTAATATACTTGTTAGGAACTACTTAGTACAATTGATTACTTTTGTATAAGCAACTAAACACGGAATTGAACTAGAAGCAATAAGTAACTAGAAATCAGAAATAGCAAATAAGAAGAGATATGAGAAACAACCAATCTTTATTAAAACTCTTCCAGAATACAATGAAGAAATCACACTCTTCCCACACCTCTTAGGTGTATAGTATTTCTCTCAAGATTTCTCTCTCTCTCAACCAATTACTTCAGCAAATCTTCTTGATCTTACACACCTTGCAGATCTAATTGATCTTACTTACAACCTTATTACAATACATGCCCTATGGGTCTCTTAAATAGGATCCAAGGCATACAATAATTAGAAACACAGACTCAAGACTTAAATTAGTCTTTACATGCAAACACTCGGACCTCCTAAAATTAGACAAGTCTAATTTTGGAAATGCATGCAAACACATGCACACACACAGGTGACCGACGTCAGTTGCTGTCGATCTGCATATGACCAACATTGGCTGATCCCTAACCGATGTCGATAGCTTATGGTCCACACCTGACTGATGTCGGTGATACTACCAATGCCGGTTATTGGTTAAGTCCAACAACCTCCACAAGAGCTCAATAGTGAAGCTTTTAGCTCCACAACTCAACAATCTCCCACTTGGAGATAAACAACTGCACCTGTACTTGTATAGGAACATCCTCTGTCTTGTTTCTTTGGTTTGGATCTCCATCTTCAAGAGCAATCTTGAAGACCAACAAAATTTGAATGAAGACTCAACTTCTCCTTTGTTACCGGCTTTGTTAACATATCTGCAGGGTTCTTATTCGTATGGATCTTTTCTAGCTTCAACTGTCCATCCTCCAATACCTATTGAATGAAGTGGTACCTAAGCTGTATATGTTTGGTTCTTGAATGAAAGGCTGAATTCTTTGTCAAATGAATTACACTTTGACTATCACTATATAATCTGCAACTCTCTTGCTCCTTTCCCAACTCTTCCATGAATCGAGTCATCCAAATCATTTCTTTGCTAGCCTCTGTGACTATAATGTATTCTGCCTCTGTAGTAGACAAGGCAACAACCTTCTGCAACTTTGAAATCTAGCTAACCGCTGTTCCACCAATAGTGAACACATATCCTATGGTGCTTCTCCTACCATCCAAGTCACCTGTCATATCCGAATCTACATACCCATGTAGAGAAGTGCTTGACCTTGCATAGCATAAATACCTAATGCTGGTCCCTCTTAGATATCTAAGAATCCACTGAACTGCTTTCCAGTGTTCCTTTCCTAGATTGGCCATAAACTTGCTGACAACTCCCACTGCTTGGGAAATATTAGGTTTGGTACATACCATAACATACATTAAGCTCCCAACTGCTAAAGCATATGGAACTTTGCTCATGTACTCAACCTCATCATGTGATTTAGGACACTGTTCTTTGCTCAACTTGAAGTGTCCAGCCATAGGTGTGCTTACCGATTTTGCATCCTGCATATAGAACCTCTCCAACACCTTATTCACATAATCCTCTTGAGACAAAATCAACCTATGATTTTTCTTGTCTCTCTTAATACTCATGCCAAGGATTTTCTTTACTGCTCCTAAATCCTTCATGGCAAATGTGTGAGCTAATTTTACGTTTAGCTCAGTAATTTCTTGCATGTGTGAACCTGCAACAAGCATATCATCCACATACAACAACAAGATAATATAATGACCATTATCTAATCTGATAAAATAAACACAATGGTCAGATTGACATTTACTAAAGCCATGCTCTGTCATAAACCTGTCAAACCTTAAATACCATTGTCTTGGAGCTTGCTTAAGACCATATAAGCTTTTCTTCAACCTGCACACAAGTTTCTCCTTACTTATGACCTCAAAACCTTCCAGCTGTTCCATATATATCTCTTCATCCAAATCTCCATGAAGAAACGCTGTCTTAACATCAAGCTGCTCAAGATGCAAATCCTCAATAGCAACTAAAGACAATACAGTCCGAATAGAAGTCATCTTTACTATAGGAGAAAAAATTTCACCAAAGTCAATACCTGGTTTTTGTACAAATCCCTTTACTACCAACTTGGCCTTATGTCTCATCTATCCATTCTCTCCTTCCTTTAACCTGTATACCCATTTGTTTTTCAGTGCTTTCTTTTTAGCTGGGAACTCAACCAAATCCCACATTTGGTTCTCCACTAAGGAATCAATTTCCTCATTCATGCCATGCTCCCACTGTTTCCTAGATTCTACCTGTATTGCCTCATCAAAACTTTTTGGTTCTCCACCATCAGTGAGCAACACATAGTATAAAGAAGGGGAATAATGAATTGGAGGTTTACTTACCCTTACAGTCCTCTTTATGGGTGTTTGAGACTCATCCACAGCTTGCTGTCCACCCAAATTTCATTCTGTCAGTGACCGATCTCGGTCGTCTTTCTGTCTGTAGCCAACTGACGTCAGTTTTATCTGATCGACATCGGTTCCTACCTGACTGACATTGGTTACTATCTAACCAATGTCGGTTCTTGTCTGATCGACGTCAATTCTTGCCTGATCGATGTCAGTGCCTATGTTTTCCTGTGATTGATGATTTTTACTCGTGAGCTCATTTTGGATCATTACCTCATCCAAATCAAGATTGCCCTGCTCAAAATTATTCAGCCTCTTGAGTTGATCACTGTAAATCACCTTCTCATTGAAAACTACATCACATCTTCTTATAATTTTGTTAGTTTCTAAATTCCACAATTGGAATCTGAAATCTCCAAAGCCATAACCAATGAAAGTGCACCGCATGGATTTAACATCTAGCTTCTTTCTATTTTCTTTATCAATGTGCACAAAAGCTTCAGAACTAAAAACTCTAAGAATTGAAAGATCTACCTTTTTACCTGCCCAATCTTCTTTTGGTATTTCACCATCCAGAGCAGTAGAAGGTCCTCTATTAATGAAGTACACTACAGTATCCACAGCTTCTGTCCAAAACTTTAAGGGCAAACCAACATGCAACCTCATACTCCATGCATGCTCCATAATTGTTCTATTCATCCTTTCAGCAACTCCATTTTGTTGAGGTGTCCTTGGAACCATCCTTTCCCTGCGTATTCCATTCATAGAATAATAACTGTTGAATTTATTGTTGCAGTACTCACCACCATTGTCAGATCTAAGGCACTTCAATCTCAAACCTATTTCATTCTCAACCAAAGCTTTCCATTTCTTAAATGTGTCAAAAACATCATATTTCCTCTTTATGCAATAAACCCATACCTTTCTTGTAGCATCATCAATGAAAGAAACATAATACTGTGATCTTCCAATAGAAGCTACCTAAGCTGGTCCCCACACGTCTGTGTGAACAAGCTCCAACCTGTACTTTTTCTTTGTTGACCCAGTCTTGAGAAACCTCACTTTATTCTATTTTCCAAAAATACAATGCTCACAAAAATCTAGATCTATGCTTTTCAAATCTGAAAGATTACCTTTTGACTTAAGAACATTCATTCCCTTCTCACTCATGTGACCAAGCCTATAGTGCCACATAATCAGTAATACAATTACACAGATAAAGAGTACCTACTCTTTTACCTCTTGATAATACAAGTGCACCCTTGGAAACTTTCCAAGATTTCGCTGTGAGAGTTACTGTGCAACCCTCATCACCCAACTTTCCTATAGAAATCAGATTCCTCTTCAAGATGGGTATATGCATGACATATTTCAACACCCATGTGTTGCCATTCTGGAATTTCAGCTGCACTTTTCTTTTTCCAACAATTTAACAAGGCTCACCATCCCCTAAATAAACTTTTCCAAAGTCTCCATGGACATAATCATTGAAAAATTCTCTATTTGGGGTTACATGAAAAGAAGCACCAGAATCTAAAACCCATGATTCTACTTGACTATCCAAAGAAAATATAAGAGCATCTTGTGCAACAATACCTACAACATTTGCTTCTTTATTACCTTCATGCTAATTTTCTTTGTTATCCTTCAACCAACAGTCTTTCTTTGCATGTCCTTTCTTTCCACAATTCTAGTAGGATATTCTGTTAGTTCTGGATTTGGATCTCCTTCCCATCTTTGACCTTGATTTCCCATGCTTGCCCTTCTCTCTTTGCCTTCCCCTGCTTTCAATACTTAAAGCATTACCTGATGTTTCACCTGTGCTTTTCCTGCGCATTTCTTCATTCAAGATTACACTAACAACATCTTAACCTTTCAAGATATTTGAAGTAGATGCAGTATTACTTACCGCCATTACCAAGCTGTGCCATCTTTCAGGTAAAGAACATAAGATCAAGAGAGCCTTAACTTTATCATCAAAAACTATTTTGACTAAATTTAATTGATTTACAATTTCATGGAAATCATTAAGATGACTATATACAGATCCACCTTCTTGCATTTGTAAACTAAATAATTGCTTCATAAGATATACCTTATTCGAAGCTGAGGGTTTTTCATATAAGTTTGCCAGAGTATCCATTAACTCTACCGTTGACTTTGCCTGTGATAAATTAGAAATCACAGAAGATGCCAGGCTCAACCTTATAGATCCAAGAGCCTTTTTATCAAGAACATTCCATTCTTCATCTTGCATATCTATGAGCTTGCATGCAACCCCACCCAATGGTAAAAATAGATCTTTCTGATATAGATAATCCTCTATCTACATCTTCCATAATTGATAATTCTTGCCATTGAATTTCTCCATTCTTAGCTTACTTTTTTATGCCATTGCTTTGCTCCCACTCAAATAGAAACCCCTGTGAGTGAATCTGTAATCAATAACCACTAACCTGCTCTATACCCGCTGTCAGTGAATCAATCTCTGATACCACTTGTTAGGAACTACTGAGTATAATTGATTACTTTTGTATAAGCAACTAAACACAGAATTGAACCAAAAGCAATAAGTAACTAGAAATCAGAAATAACAAATAAGAAGAGATATGAGAAACAACCAATCTCTACTAAAACTCTTCCAGAATACAATGAATAAATCACACTCTTCCCACACCTCTTAGGTGTATAGTATTTCTCTCAAGATTTATCTCTCTCAACCAATTACTTCAGCAAATCTTCTTGATTTTACACACCTTGCAGATCTAATTGATCTTACTTACAACCTTATTACAATACACGCCCCATGGGTCTCTTAAATAGGATCCAAGGCATACAATAATTAGAAACACAAACCATTAAATTAGTCTTTACATGCAAACACTCAGACCTCCTAAAATTAGACAAGTCTAATTCTGGAAATGCATGCACACACACAGGTGATTGATGTCAGTTGCTGTCAGTCTGCATATGACCGATGTCAACTGATCCCTAACTGATGTTAGTAGCTTCTGGTTCGTGCCTGACCGATGTCAGTGATACTACCAATGCTGGTTACTGGTTAAGTCTAACAACCTCCACAAGAGCTCAACAATGAAGCTTTTAGCTCCACAACTCAACAATACTCACTAAACACTAGCACCGAGTTTGGACAATAACACCATTCATGTGTAGTGTCTTCACTGTGGCATTAATGTCTCCTTTGTGAAATTATTCCTATTTTAGGGGGCATATATTCTTGTGTTTTTAGGTGTTGTACCTACATGACCAAAACATATAGCTCTGTATTGTACCTAGAAAACATGATTTGGTGTGTAAACCCTAATCTCCTTATAAGTACGGCATAATAAACAATTTTGTGTTTTTTAGTAGGATGGAATAGACATCCTTAACACCCCATTATGTAGATATTTTCCTACACACCAATAATTTAAAGAGGGATCAAGCCTGATGTAGTTATCCCACCTAGTGCTTGATGTATGTGCAAGTGAATGCTAGAATGAAAGTGGCCTTGTATGCCTTGAATGTGCTTGATATTTGAAATTCTTAAAAATTGTTCTTAGGGTTATTGTATATGTTAATTTGTATAAATTAGGGTAGAATAGGGATTGAATAGTTCAATTTTTCACAATCTTATCTTTAGTTTGAATAGATTTTGCATCTAATTTCCATCTAGTCAATAGAGATGGATTAGACTTGTATTTATAGAGTTTTGTTTCTTATGCAAATAAGAAAATGAGCATAGGCCAACCTTAGGACGATCACACTTTTGAAAGAATATCTTTTGGGAAGAGTTATAGCTAAGGATAGTATCTCCCAGTTGGGGACACTAGTGTCATGTGGCTGTAGTGTCCCAAATATGGTGCTAATGACCTCTTAGTAGACTTCTATGAAATTTTGATTGCGGTCCGAGATGGCAGTTTTAGGACTGTGTCATGACTAGCTATAGGTGATTGTGTTTTGTTGAATGTCTTTAAATATAAGTCTAATTCTCAATGATAGGTAAATGGCTAGCTTAGGGATAGGGTAACTCAAGCAACACTCTTAGTATCCAATTACCACTTTTAGGTGATTACACATTAAAAAGGAAATTTTTTTTGCATGGTCCTTTACTATTTCCCATCTAGACTAGATAACACTTAGCAGGAAAAATGAAGAAAATGGGAATGATAGTTGTGAACATTTACCTCAAACTAAACATCTTCCCGTTTATTGTGGTTGGGGAGCTAGTGAGATAAAATAAATTATTCTTTACCTCCACCACCATTGTTTATAATAATTATTTTTTCTTAGTGTTGTGTTGTGCCTTGCTAGTTGGAATTTTATTATGTTATTCTTTTCATACTAGTTTTTGCTTAGAAAGACAAATTGCATTGTATTTTGCTCTATTTATATTTTATTCAATTAACTTTATAGCATTTATTAATTTTAGGATCGATGTGGCATTTTAGATTATGATGTTGTCCACTCTTTTTTTATACAATTAGTGATGTATATTTTATATTATTAATACAAAATCTCTTTTCAAACATTTTTTTTCAACTTGTTAATATTTAGCCCATTGATCACCACCTTAGAGCCATGACTTTGGTCATAGGGGAAGGGATCATTCATGTAGTATACATTATAATGGCTCCTAATAATTTTAATTTTACTACATAACTTGATGTCCATGTGGTGGTGCTTGTGTTTATCCTCATATAGACCACTTAATATTGGAGGCACATTTGATGGGTAAGTTTCCTTTCCTAGCACTTTGCCACCCATGTTAATTGTTGCTCCTATGGCCTAGTTTTATTTTGTGCCTTGCTTTTTGGGATACTTTTATGCTATCTTTGTTTTTATTATTTTTTAATCTAGAAATCCATACTCTATTGTAATTTATTAAGTTTATTTTTTTTCATAAGTTAACTTTATAACATTTCTTTATCTTATGACCAATGTGATATTTTAGAGTGTGATGTTTTCCATTCATGTTTTGTACGCTTAGTGATGTGTACATTGTATTATTAATAGATATTTATTTTTCAATCAATGCTTTTTTATTCGATTTGCTAATGCCTAGTCCATTTACCATCATCTTTTACTATTAAGTTATTATTTAGGATACAAATTTGAAGAATGAATATTGTATGGATGAATATTTTATGAATTTATTATTCAAAGTTATAGCATGGATTTGTATGAATAATAATAGGAGGATAATAAATACATGCAAGCATTGTTGAGATTTAATGGACACCTTCCCATGTTGATAATTTTTTTGGTGAATGGTAATATTTATTTTTTATTGTCACAATAAGGTTATCAATATTAAAATGATAGATTTAAATGAATCTATTGTTATGTTAACATTGAACATATAAAAAAAGACTTGTATCTACATAGTATTCTAAAAATAACTTATATCTTAAACAACACTATCAAATACTATTAGATATAAATAATTTAATAATTACAAAAAATAATAAACATTACATGAAATTACAAAAATTACAAAACACTCTTCAAATATATTCAAAATCGGTAAAAATATAATAATAGATTAATTGTTCATGTTTAAGAGGAAAAAATGATCACTACATTTTCAAAAAAAAAGTAAATAATTTTTATTTATAAAATAATTATAAATATCTATCATTTATTTTTACAAAAATGTATTTGTTATTGGAGTCCTAGTCAAAGTAATATCATTTATATACCAAATAGTATATAACTGTGCTCATTTATTTGGAAAATTTGATATACTATAAGACTTGATAGAAGATTAATTATGTGATTCGTAATAATTTTATATTATTTTTAGAATGGAAAAGATAATTGATTCTATTTTGTTCTTTAAAAAGAATATAAATTAGATGATAAAATAAATTATCTTGCTTATAATAATATTATATTTCTTTAAGAAGAAAATAAATAAATAAATAAACAAACATAAATAAATAAAATTCTATTTTCTATTTAAAGATCAGAAGAACTTAGGTAACAAAAACAATTATGACATTTAAAATAATGTTGTATTCTGTATTTGAAATGAAAAAGCAAATGATCCCAATTTAATTTTTAAAGATCACAAAAACATAGAAAACCAAAGCAATTCTTACATTTATAATTATGGTGATATATTCATGTTGGAATGAGAAAGGCAATTGATCATGTTTTGTTCTTTATACACATGGAAAAGGTATTGGACCTTTCATTTTGAACATTCAATCCAAAACTGTCTTACCTACTGGCATGTTATTTCAAACTCATCAATGGAATACTATTGTAAAAATAAGGAGTTCCAAGTTATTCAAATAACATACAAGCATTTATAGATTCTATATTGATCTGATACTGCCTTTGCTTGCCATTGATTATAGGATTTAATACTTAATCATATGATATTTTAAAATCTACAAAACTTGAGATTTTTCTAAACCCTACAAATTGAACAAGGTTTACACTTACATTGAATGCCATCATATCCAGTCTCACTATCTACGTTAAAATTTTGTATGTGTTGTTTTGGTTTTTTTAAATATCATCTCATTTTTAATTTAGATATATGAGATTTGTAATAATAATTAAATCTATATTTCAACAGAGATTAAAACTGGTGATAAATTTTTTGTCAACTTCAATTATAATTCTAAAATCTCACATTTACATATCATTAAGGGTGTGGAAGCCAAGAGTATTATTAAACTCGATTATTATTTAAAGTGTAATATAGAAAATCAAATATTTGAAGCTAATTAAATATATAAGGTGTTGAGCACTCAAATTTTTTTGACTTTATTTAAGAATCAATCATAATTTGTTTAATATTTAAAACTTTTTGGTATCAATTTTATCATTCGTAAAGATTGTGGACCCCCCAAAATTTGTAAATGTTAATTAAAATAAAAAAATATACCATATCATATGCTCCAAAATAAAGTGGTGATAATCTAAGAGGGAATCTTTCATAAATGAACCATATCACATTTTATCATCATAAAACTTTGACCAAAGCATCGCTCCTACATATTTTGTGGACTTCTCTATTTGAGGCAACACATTCAATTTTGGAGTGCCAGTAGGAATCAAAATGTTGTCTGTACCTCAACTAGAAGTCATAAGTCTAGAGGAAAAATTAGTCGTTTGGGGTATATAAGTCATCCATTTATTTCACACCCTGATAAGATTGGAAGCATCACTGGCAAATTATTGACAGGGGAGATTGTTGTAGAACTGGATCCATACATAGTGGAACAATGTTGTCGAGAGGGCCTTATGTGGAGAAGCATCATATGGAGCGGTGCTCAAATCTAGATCACCAATTCACTAAAGGACATTTATAATGAAATGGAGGACGCTAATAGGTTGAGTCTTTTATAATTAATTATTTTCATTATTCTTAGGGAGATGGGTGTTGATAGTTCCAATAATTGTTATAAGGAAGGTTAAGAGATCCAAAGTTAGCAAATAAATGTGATGGAGAGTTTCTCTCACAGTAGTTGTGGGAGAAATAAATGTCCACAAAAAAGGGAATGATGTGAAAGATGTAATCAATGATTGAGTTAAGCTTCCAATGACCTATTATTCTTTATTTAAAAATGTTGATAATCAAGAGAGAATCACCTTCCACAAATAATTTCTTAAAACTTGAATCAATAGCGATTTTAAAAGCTTTAAGAAAATCTGTAGCTTTAGTTTAATTATTTAATGACCATAGAATTTTTGAAGAAAAATAGGAATATGCGTGTCTCTAATTATCTCTAAAGACACCTCATCCTCCATAAATACATCAGTTAACTTTGGATTTCCCATTAAAATTTATGTTGACATAATTATCAGTCAGAGTCTTTAAAGAGGCAAGTAAAATTTTGTTAATTAATGTATATAAGAAGAAGTTTTTTTTTATATTACATTTAAAGAGAATACAAAAAATCCTCTAAAGAATTTTTATTTTTAAGAGGTATCACTTTAACCTTATAAACCTCTTGGAGGAGCAATTTAGTTTTAATAGTGAGAAATTAATCAGAGAGGGACAAGTTCCTAAAGATGATTATTGGTTTATTTTTATAAGCTTCAAATGATCAGCAAGGGAGTCACAACTAGAATAAATCTAACTTGATCCCTTTATTCTTCTATCTAGATAATGAAAAGATATTGAATAGAATAATCAATACACAAAGTGTATTCATTTTATTACAAAACGAATACCAAATTCTCTAGGAAAAAGAGCAATGAAGGAGGTCATGGTTTGGGGTTTCAAAATTATCTTTAGATAATTCACACTAGGAGGGCCCCTAAAAATTAATCTTTTGGAGTCATTCCAAAAAAGGATATTTATTCTTAATCATAAACCACAAACTAATGTTATATTTAGGAAGTTGTCAAGGGATCTATAGATTTTACACATGCCAAAAATTTGTATTAATATTAGAGATCGACTTATTTAAGACTTGTTTCAGCTAAATGTTTTGGAGGGATCTCTAGTGCATATTTATCCATATGTTTCCCTTAAGCTATTGATGTGATGAGAGTTAAGGAAGAATTTTAAATAAATAATAAGGCTAAAATAATGGTTCCCTATATAAATACTTGTTTTTTTCAATCTTCTCTAAGGGCCCCAAACACTTTTAGTTTCAATATAGTAATTAAAATTAAGTGGTCCACATACATTTAATAAGTATCCTTATATATTGCTAAAGTAAGTATTATTACAGAGAGAGCCCACTCTAGAGTAGGGATCTTTCTATAAGTTAAAAGATATACCATTTTCAAAATCTTAGCAAAGGGATTTTGATATAAGGTCTTAACATTTCGTAAGGAAGTTTGATGTATGAGACCAAGACATTCAATGCTCTATACTAAAAATATGAGCCATAACATATACATTATAAAGATACTTTACAAAAACTAATATTATTTGAGTGCCTTTTTTTTCTTGATAAATTCTCCATAGAAATTTTTTGTCTTGGAGCTTCATTCATCTAGAATATTTTTTTTATTTCTGCCTGGCTTTTTCATTTATTTAGTAAAACCTCTCCTCATTTCATTAAAGTGATATTTTTAGGATCAAAATGACCATTCCAAATAATTTTTTTCTTAATGTTAGTTATTCTAGATTTGACATTAATTATAGCTTTTGAGACTAACATTATGTACACTTTAATTTCTTCAAGAATGACTTGAGCTACTTTAATTTTTCCTACCCAAGATAGCCATTTTAATTTCCAAGAATATAATTTATTATATAATATTCTCATCATATTATCCTAAAATTATATCTTTTATAACCCATTAAATAGGGTGATACCAAAGTATGTGCTGTGAAGTTAACCTAAATAAAATAAAATAAATTTTTTTATCTTATTTTGTTTGCATGGTAAAGTGTGAAGCAATAAATTGTTTCATTTTAAACCATTAATATCCTTATCCAAATCAAATTAATAACAATCTATAATTTTATTTATAATCATAGCCTGCAAAATATGAGTAGAGTTTTCTAGAATTGTATCAACCATAAATTGACCAAGAGATAGGTTTATAATTTATGTAATGTTAAAGCCACTAATGAGATTCACTGAGTTTTCCTTAGAAAAGTGTCTACATAGGGATTCAACTATAATGATAAAATTTAGGGAGGGATAATATATCCTTGATAAATACCTCATAATGTATTGAAAAATATAGTCAAGTAATTCCCTAAAAAAATTGGAGTAGAGAGCAAGTATAGATCCAATCACACTAAGGTTCTAAGAACAAACAAAATAGGATTTTAAAAGGAAATATACAATTAACCCTATCATAAAATTTTATGATATCAAGTTTGATGATATTTATCACTTTTTTTTCAATTTAGTTGACTCAATTACCTCTTAAGAAAAAGAACTCCATCTAATATTTATCTATTATGAACCAAACCACCTTATTGTTATGAAATAAGAAGAGGATGGGGGATTTGGATACAATTTTCTAAGGCTTTTTATTTAATATTCTATATGGTGTTGTATAAGATTATAAGTCTAAATATTTATAGAGAGTCCGCACTAGTTTTATTGGGGATCAAATCTAGGATCGTGAAGTTAAAATACCTCAACATTTTTATTGAGGATATGAATTCATTGGAAGCTTTATGGATATCCTTATTTTAAAATTCCCAAAATATTTTAAAAAAATCCTAGGTGGAACCGATTAGGGCTTAGGAATTTATCATTGTCCATGTTTTGAAATGCTATCTAGCTCCATGAAAGGATTCATTGTTATAATTTCCCAATAGGCAATCTTATGGTAAAGTGAGCACATAAGAATCTTGTAATAATGACCCTGCTTATACTCAAAAATATGCACCAAGATGTTAAATAATTTCTTGTTATATTACAATAGCCTAGTGAAGAGGAATATATAAAAGGAGTAGGGGGAATGAACTCAAGGAGAAATCATCGTGGGACTAAGTATATCTCATTGTGGAACACAAAGGAGAACTCTCAATGAACCTCAGATGAACTAGAGGTAGAAATCTAGGTAGAACTCACCATCTCACCCACTTAACCATGTTATTGCACCTAAGTAAGATGAAGCTAAAAGTGAATGGATAATCTATTTAAAAAATAAATAGAAAAATAAATATCCTACACTAACACTCTCCCCTTAAGCATAGCTTAGGTGGGAAAAAATAAAAAAATATTATCGTGACAACAAGGCTTGGTGAGGCGCCCACATACAATGAAACTCTAAAAGAGTGGAGTAAAAGTAGAAAACCTAATGGTGAAGAAGTCATGCCATACCCCCTTGCGCCCCCACCTCGACCCCAAAGAAAAGAGATACAAAGAAGAGAAGGTAGGACTAGAAATCCCCACTCGAAGCTACAACTCCCTATAGCCACCCTGTATTATGGAGATTAGCCTTCTAGAGTGACTATGGATTAGAAGTAGATGAAGTAAAGAGTGGATCTCCATGACAAGGTGAATGAATATACCAAGTATATGATGGATCTTGAACCAAGTTGTGGTTCCTATACAACTAAATATATCCCTGATGCAAAGTAGAAATGAAAACTACTATATGAAGGAATGGTGCATCTAATGTAGAAGTAAAGGAGTGTGGAAGGCATTTAAACTATGTAGAAGACTACCTAATGTCTATTGTGTCCTAAATGAAATACCATAATCCCTAAAAATTATTTTGTGGGATAAAAGTATGTGGATCAAGAAATAACTCCTCAGGACATGGAATGTAATAAGGAGATGAATAAAATGGGTCCCCATCAATATTATTGTCATATGTGGTAGAAGATAAGTCATCAACATTAGAAATGTCCGTAGGATCTAAAATGTCATCAACTATAGTTGAATTTGATGAAGATTTTGAAAGAGGGACAAAGTGGGAGAATTATTATAGCCAAGTCTCATGATCAACTAAATCTAATCCAATGATATTTTCACTTTGAAACTCTCTGACATACATTGAATTTGGAATGAAGTCAAGTCACATGCCCTCAACAAGGTGAGAAATATGGTAGACTGACAGGAGATTAGTTAATAGTGGGGAAATACATAGAACATTGTTAAATGTTCTATGACTAATGTCAATAGACCCTCTCCCAAAAAATTGTGTATATTAAGTATCATCACTTAGTAAAAAAAAAGACATGTCACATGGCTCCAAAGAAGTGAACTCAATGTGTGAAGAAGACATGATTTTATGCACTAGAATCAATAACCCATAAGGACTTGGAGGTACTACTACCACTAGAGGTCAACCCATTTTTACTCTTTTCTTGATTATTTCCCTTTTTGTACATTATCATTTTTCTTAGATTCATGGGTTGATAAAGATGGTTTCATATACTCAATTTATCTTTTCTTCTCAAGAAAAATTATGGGGTGATCTATTTGTTTGTTAAAATAATTGATTTCATCATGGTTTCTCATACAATACCCACATTGGATCCTCTCTTTTTTAAATTTAACACTAGAAGATGAAGTGTCAAATTTTGGTTTGGTGGTGGGTTGATCCTTCTTGATCTCATGATCCTTTTTATTCTATTTCTTATCTTTTGAAACCTTTTTGATGTAATGTATTGTAAGTAGAGCATATGGTTTAGTGGAATTTAATGCACCCATCTAAATTAGTTTATCTTGTTCCTGAGTCTAATCATCAATAAACTCATCAAAATAGGGCATAATCCATGAAGTACCTAGTGCTCTCTTGGTTGTATGGAAGGTGAAGATGAAAACTTAATAGTCAGGACCATGTTTTGTAAGGATGGAAAGGATGAGCTGTGTATCCTTCTTATCAATTTTACATTCTTTTAGTTAAAATATCAATAATTTTAACTTGGTGAAGTAATCCTCAAGTGTGTCAAAACTATTAGGGCTAAGACTAATTAGTTCATTTTCTAGATCATGTGCTCTCATCTCATCCAAATTCCCAAAGAGTTTCTCTAGGGTATCCCATTCTTCCTTGGGTGTTTTGGTTGATTCAATTTGAAAGCACAAATCTGATGACAAAGATAGATATGTAAAACCAAAAGATTCATCACACTTTTTATACCATTTTTATTTATCTATATCTAGTTCAATCTACAAACCCATCCATATCCTTTAGATATTTTTATTTTTCAAGGCGAGTGCCATGGAAGAATTCCATTCATGATAGTTTAAAGGTGTGATAATGTGGTGGAGAAAAGAAAGGAGGATGGTGTGGAGTATTTTATATTTTAAAAAAACCTAAAAATCCTTATGTAGGTAGATATGGTTATTATATGATAATGCTAAGAGAGAATAATGCTCAGGACTATGAATTATCTGAGGTTGCCATAATATATTACTTTGGGTTTTAAAAATATATAATATGTTTGAGGGAGAGATAAGGTTCTATAATTTGAATGAATCCACCAAAGAGGGTTTCAGTCCTATTTAAATGTTCCCACACTGATCCAAAGATAGCCACATAAAAAACATAGTCTATAAGAGATGTCAGTCATTGTGTGATATATTAGAGGTATGGCATTTCAAAACAGATTTATGCTGATAAAAGTGCCTTTTTTAAGGGATGAATAGAAAAATATAGAATTTTAAAACCCACTATTAATACTCCTACAAATATCCAACCCACATATCTAAATACGTAGGTAGTAAAGATCTAGTAGTTGTGGATGAGCCAAAGGTTTTAGCAATGAAGCTAAAAATATAATGAAAAGGGGAGACTAGATTAGTGTCATCGACTAACATGCATATCAACATGAATAAAAATGGTGACCAAATGGTGATGGGGAGTAGTCAAGGCTGCCACATTGAGTAGGGTCCAAATATGATGAGTCATTATTTAGTGGCAATGTTTCCAGCCAGGAGAAGACTACATAAGGCCATGAAGAGATATGTATAATTAGTGAGAAGATTTAGTTTATTAAAAGGCTCAAACAATGAAGATTTATCCATGTAAATTCCATGAAATAACTAAGGAGTACTAACTACCCAAAATGCACATGAACCTATGAATGGCCCAATACAATGATCCAACCCTAAGATTTGAAATAAAATTAAATGGAATAATACAAAAGAAAATACATGAAAATGACTAAGAAATATATAAATTCTTATTAATAAATTCAAGATAATATAAAAAATAGAAATAAATAAAAACTAATGATCATTACCATAACCTATAGCTATGATACCATGTCATAATTTCCCAATAGGTGTTCTTCTAGTAGAGTGAACACAAGATAATTTTGTAACAATGACCTTGATTGTATTAAAAAATATGCAATAAGATGTGAAATAATTTCTTTTTTTAATATAAAATATTAGTAAAGAGGAATATATAGGAGTAGGGGAGTGAACTTATAGGATAAATCACGATGGGACTAATTGTAACTTATTATGGAACTCATAGGAGAAATCATAGTGGCAATCAGTTGAACTCTAGGTAGAACTCTAGGTGGAGCGCACCCTCTCACCCACTTAAATTTGTTATTACACCTAAGTAAGATGAAGCTAAAAGTATAGGGATAATACATCTAATAAATAAATGGAAAAATATATATCCTACACCAACATTCATTAAATCAACATTTTGAATATCAATGATAATTTTTAGAATAATATTCCCAAATTATTGTTGATAAAAATGGAATTGGGGAAGGAGCAATTTAGGAAGTTTTCAATAAAATTTTCCACTTCATTTTTTAAAACTATCCAAGTCTTCATTATAAGGACTTCTATTTTTGAGTTTCAATACCATGTTATAATTATGAGTAGATTGGGTATATTGGTGAAATAATTTTGTGTTTTTGTCTACTTCCCTAAGGAAACACTTTTTTATATTTTTACTTCCATAAAATCCTCTCTTTTAAAAAAATTGAGTCCAAGGTTCTACTTAGCTATTTCCCAATGAGAAATGAAGTTATATCATGGTAAACCCATAATAATTGGTCATGAAGCCTATGAATATAAGAATCAATGATGAATTTTTTACCTGAATATGTTCCCAATAAGTTCCTTATTCAATTTTTTAATATGTTGTATTATATTATTAATTTTATGAGATGTAATAAACATCATAATGCTACCACTAGGGGCTAGTTACTTTTTCCAATATTTCATAAGTTCCATACAATTTTGATCCTTTAGCCAACATAGTTTAAATCTAAAGGGCATTCCAAAAGGATATCTATCTATTTTGATAGTGAGAAAAATAAGTAAATGGTCAGACTTTAAGACTTTTAAAATAGGAGCGAAGGATCAATTTTTGATTTAAATGATTATTAAAGGACATAAACATGCCAATTCATTTAGAAATGTTACCAAAATTAGTTCTTCTATTAGTCTAAGTAAAGGATCAAAATTTAGGCTCAATTTTCCTAAAAAATGTTTTCACTAAAAAATTTAATAAGTCTAATTGGGATTGAGAATTTATATAGATCCTACCTTTTTTATCATGATAAAATTTGGATCCTTTAACCAAATTAGTTTAAATCTAAAGGGAATTCTAAAAGGACATGTATCTATTTTGGTAGTGAGAGAAATAGGTAAATGGTAAGACCCTAATACTTTTAAAATAGGAGTGAAGGATTCATTTTTGATATAAAAAATTATTAAAGTCCATAAATATGTCAATTCATATATAAATTTTACTAAAATTATTATTTTTGTATTCCAAGTAAAGAATCAAAATTTAGGCTCAATTTCCCAAAAAAATGTTTTCACTAAAAAATTTAGTGAAGTCTGATTGAGATTGAGAATTTATCAAGATCCTACCTCTTTTTTTATGATATCTCAAGATATATTTGAATTCATGTGGAGGTATAAAAATAAGGATTAGAGGAAAAGATGTGAGTGGAAGTGATCATGGAAAGAGAAGGAGAAGGGGTGAAATCTGAGACTAGGTTTACAACATGCACTGGGGAAAAAATAATGTCCGTAGTAAGTTAAGGGTCCAAAATATCAACCTCAAATGGAACCTTAATGGGAGAAGTTGGTTGATACTATGATTTATGGATCCATTTATAATAATTATGTTATAAAGTCAAGCAGGGGAGAGATTGGATTTGTGGAAGGAGAAATCTAAAATATTATAGGTCTTAGTCGAGAGGGGAAAATTTTACCATAAATGACCTTGGGCTTGGAAACCATTGAAATTCATGGAAAAATTATCATAATAAACTTATTGGTTCCAAAAATTATCTCCAAAAATATGTTTGATATCTTTAACCAAAGGGTTTTTCAAGTTAAGACTGACAAAGAATCTAGCACAGGACCCTCCAGATTTATTCAATATTATTGGATCAATCTTAAGAAAGGGACCAATTTTAGATCTAATATGACACAAGATATGTCCATCCTATAATTCTCAAGGTAGACAAAAAAATTTGATCTAGACTAGAGTGATTTGAAGATCCAATTTTGAAACATCAAAACCTTTTTCCCAATTAAAACTAGAAAGACCTATATTTTTCAAGGGACCTCTCCAAAATAATTTGTCTTTGTCTTATTTATTGGATAATATGATATCAAAGAAAAGTTTATTAGGTTTAAGGAAGGGTATATAAAAATTATTTCAAGGCTTAGTTGAGAGGGGGTGGGATTTTACCTTAAACAACCTTGGGCTTGGAAACCATTGCACTTAAATGGAAGCTTCTCATAATCAAATTATTAGCCCCAAAAAATATCTTCAGTAGTATGTTTGATCTCTTTTACTATAGGATTGTTCAAGTTAATATTGACACCTAATCTACCATAGGATCCTACAAATATATTAAAAAATATTGTATCAATCTAAATAAAGGGATCAATTTTATATCTAATATGCCATAGGGCATAACCATGTCATAATTCTTAAGGTATACAAAAACTATTAATCGAGACTAGAGTGCCATGAATATCTAATTTTGAAATATCAAGACCCTTTTCCCAATTAAAACTAGAAATAACTACATTTTTCAAGAATGATGGATATACTCAAAATATTTTGTTTCTATATTATTTAGTGGATAATGTGATAACGAAGAAAACACTAGGGGAGGTATAATAAATAAAGGGGAAGATCGACTTTAATTGTTGTGGGCATCCAATTATTCAGTCTCTTTAGAGAGAACTATATTCCATTGAATTTAGCAATAAAATACCTTGATTCACCGATTGATATTCCTTATCCATGATTTATGGATGTAGGATACATGTGATTCTATCCATATTCAACTTCAAATAAGTACATACTTTTGCCCTCTTAGCTGATAAATTAAATTTTAAGGCATTATGAAGTCTTATGATTTTGTCATTCAAAATTAATGGATAAAATATATTTTCATGAAAATTCCATTTGGACTTTATTGATCTGACCTTGGATAAAAATTTATATCAATGTCTAGATTATTGCCAAAATATATTTGTTCTCATGGACTTATTGCATCAAGTTAATAGAGGAAAATTAATTTTGTCCTAAGACCAATTTATCCATATCCAAGATTATCTTATTGTTACTAAAACTATCTTATCCATCTGATAGGGAATGTAAACACAAAATGCTAAGATTGAGGGTCATGGCAAGCTTGTCTCTTTTATGTGCACTTTCAAAGAAATAGAAAAATCCTCCACTTTTGTAACAACCAACTAGATCAAAATAAGGTATAAAATAGTTTCTCAACTAAAAATCAAATATAAAAATGAGAATATATCTACAAGATTCAAAAGTATTTGAAGATAAATCAGAAATCTATGAGAATGAACAATATCAAGAACAAAAAGTCTTCTGACCACAACACTTATTACCCTAACTTCCAAAACACACCTAGTGATTAAAATCTCGATAGTGTATTTAGACCCTGACTTGACATCATAATATTATCAAATATTGTATTTTAAACAATAACACTCTTTCATAATCTTTGAGACGTAGAAAATCTTATTTTAAATGCTTTACAATTTCCATAATGGGACAAATAAAACTAAAGGGAATTTTGCTTTTTGAGGTCCAACAATAGGCTCTAAGAGTGGATAAGGATCCTAAAAAAGGAATCTTTATCTCATATGCATAATTCTAATAACTAGTCCATATTGAAATTACATCAACAATATGATAACATTACATAATAGATTTTTAAAAAATTATTATTTTTTATTCCTACCTAATACCATAGCCAACTTCGGAACCAACAAAATTAAATGCATATTTTTTGAATTTTGAAAATTTAACTACCATTTAAAGTTGGGTAGTAAAATGGGAGGTAGGTGTGTAGTCAGAAAAGAAAAAGAAAAAGGAAATGTATGGTAGTAGATGGGAATTAAACGCAATATCAAAAAGAAGGAAAAAAAAACTATAAAAAAATGTATAACAAGGAAGGAATAGGGGTGAGATTTTATAGTAGTCAGTAGCAAAGAGAAATTTCACCCAATATTCCATAGAAATAGTGAATATGAAACAAAAGTGAAATGAAGTAGTAGAAGTAGAGGAAGGATAGAAATTAGAGTAGGAATAGAAAGAGACATATATTTTGTCGACAACAATCAAAGTAAATAAGGAAAGTTCTTTTTGAGGTCATTTGTAAGTTACTTTTATACAACTGTAACCATGTTTTATAAAAAGAGTTTATTTAGATTCATACATATGCAATTTTAGTGTTTATTCCTTCATTCTCTCCCCTCCCCTGTTTCAATTTTTGTGTTGTCTATTTCTTCTCCACTAGGGCTTTCAAATTTGATATAATTTTCCTACATATAATTTTAGTCATTTCTCACTACATAGCCATTAGAGATGTTACCCTTTTCAATAACTAGTATCAAAGTAGCCAGGTTGTGAGTCAATTTGGACATGGAAATAGGAAGTTTAAGGTCATGGTAGTAGCCCCCTATGTTTGATAGAAAAAACTATGATGTATGGAGCATCAAAATGAAAATTATATTCAACTCTCAAGAGCTATGGGAGTTGGTTAAAGTTTGGTATAATGAGGTTAAAGACATGGAAACCTTCAATGCATTAACTCAAGCACAAAGTAATGTGTTGACGGATAATAAGAGAAAGGATACCAAGGCACTCAGCTACATAAAAATGGCATTGGATGATTCAATATTTCCTAGGATAGCAGCAACTATCCATTCCAAGAAAGTATGGGACATTTTGCAAAATGCATATCAAGAGAGTGATAAGGTTAAGCTTGTCAAGTTTTAGATCTTTAAAAGAGACTTTAAGATCCTATAAATCAAAGAAAATGAGTTTATCAATGACTTATTCAAAAGAACAATAAACATTGTCAATCAAATGAAGACATGTGGTGATACCCTTGAAGATCATATGATCATAGAGAAAGTGTTAAGGATCCTTCCGATCAGATTTGACCCCATAGTGGTTGCTATTGAGGAGTTAAAGGATTTGAGATAAATGATGGTGGATGAGCTAATGGATTTTATGCAAACTCTCGAACAAAGGTTGAATATGTCAACCACTTCCTCTTATTGGTTCTCAATTGTACATGTCTATAATTATACCTTAATCACCTAAAAAGGAAGAGATGATAAGAAAAGATGAAAAATCCACTTATATGTCACTATATCTAGGGAAGGGTTTATCACTTAGTATAGATTGGACATAGAAAATGATCAAGAAACATGTACAAAGGGTATGGTCAACTCCCTGCTACTTTTGGCTTTGCCTTAACCAAGGTGAGAGAACCTAGTAATGTAACTTGATCACATGAAGTAGTTTTACACTTAAATCTTCATGAGGATAACTAGTATAATGAGGATAATATGATCAAATCACAAAAAAATTCATATGTTTCACCCACATAGGGTTGTCACATAAAATTTATAAATGCTTTGTATCACATACGGGCTACTAGAGATATATGAAGAAGTGGTTGTATATTTATTTTGATGATTGTTGTAGTGATGATGGAAATGTGGGAATACTACAATGTTTAGGTATGAAGCACACATAATGAATGCATTTCTCATACATAGGGTCTCATATATTTGCAAGGCACATAACACTCATAATATGCAATCAGTGTGTTATCTGTTGGGTAGGATAAGAAAATAATTAATAATACTTCAAATAAAAGAGGTGGACAATTTACTTATTGGTGAGAAAAAGTTCACAACACAGCTATAATATCTTAAATTAATAAGTGATTTTTGGATTAGAAATAAATGAAATAAAATTATGCACAAATTATCCTCCACAATAACTCATAGACAATGTTGTCTATAACATTTTGAAAATTCTGTTTAGTTGAGTTCATATACCTAGGAATACCCTTAAAATACCATCAATGCCCTATTCCTAAATCTGAAAGCAAAATTGATTTTATATTCTGGATACAAACCTTAAATGACTACCATAAAAGAGAATATATCAAATAACCAATCTACAAAGCAAGTAGAAAATAACATTATACGTCAACAACCAGTGGGAACAAGAACTCATGGACAAATTCTATTAATCGATTGAATCAAAGATGTATCTAACATGTATTAGTATTTACATAACATGAGACTATATGAAGGAAATCTATAACAAAGGAAACATTATGAATCCTCTCAAATCGTTCCAATGATTTTATAATACAAATCAATTTGGCACTAGATAATTCATAAAATGAGAACTCTTCTAATCTATAGCTCTATACTAAAAAAATTGACCAACCCTTGTAAAGGGACACACCCCTTTTATTTATATAATTCTAGCTATGCCTAGCATATCCCTAAAGATTCTCCACTTAGAAAAATCTTTCTTGGGCATGGAGTCTTATTATCTACATAGTAAACATGATTCCTCAGATTATTCTCATTCCTCTATAATGATGACAAGATTGATTCTCCACTAAGATGGAATATTTACAGTTATACATGTGGACAACACTCCAATAATGTACAAAACAAACCTTTGTCAACTTGAGCAACAAACAAAAAACTATCCCTTTATTAAACAAAAACTAACTCATAAAGGGATGTGTCACTAATAGACAAGGTGCAATAGTTTCCCCATGGGAAATGATAAAAAAGGAAACAAAAAGTAGAAGAGAAGAGAAATATGAGAAAGAGAGAAGGAAAGAAATATAATGCCATGATGCCATCTCATGAAAAAAATAGAATTATCCATTCATGTTGTGGAATCAACGTCAATGATGGAGCCTTTTACTAACCTATTCTTGTAAGCTATGTACCTTTCAATCATGGTGGCAAGAATCTTCAGGTCTTAGCCTACTTGGTATTTGAATTTGACATCATATTCTTCAAGCTATTTATTAACCCTTTTGAGCATTAGTTTTTTCCTCCCAAATAACACTTATAATTGGTCACATGACTTCTCAAGTGACAACAGTTATTGAACCTTCTAAAATTCAAAAGCTCTATGAGGTACATCAATGATGCTTCTTAGGGCAACATCTAGTGCCTCCTTTATCATGTTGTTTACAAAATCAAAGCTTACCATCACTTTTAGGGCATCTTCAATTTATTTTTTTGTAGTCTTAAGAGACTACTTCTCCTCCTTCAAATCGAAGACACCATCCTTAATCACCAACAATCAATGCTTAACCACTAGCTGATATTTCATAGGCTACTTGTGATCATCTGAGGAGATGATCTTTTCTATTATTAAAATATATTTACCCACATTTCAAATTTCATCCATCTTCATCCTATGTTTTTCCTAGTTCTTGATGTCTACATCATAAATGAACATCTGGGCATTGCACTTTCCATACTTATCTAGTATATCATCAAGACATTCTAGTGTCAAGTGGATTATTTCCTTGGCTCAGGTTGTCAAGTCCTTTTACCAATCTTTGATGGCCAATCCCATGGACTTAAAATATTTTACTCACCCAAGGTCTGGTGTACCTAAGGAAAGAATAGGAGCATTAAGGGCCTTGCTTGTAGCTGGGGTAACTACTTCAATCTTACTTAGTAACTTTTACAAGTACTGGATCATAGCTTGGTTTTACACCTTCAGCTCCTCTATTAAAGATTTATACTTATGCATTCAATTATCTACCATGATTGCCAAGACTTACAAGATATGCTTGATCTCATTCCTTTATGGTTCCCCAAGATCATATATGTACACTATATAGCTCTCAAGGTGAACATTTGTCTTTGTAGCTCTTGTTGGGGGAATGGATATTTCTTGTATTTTCCCTCCAACCTCAGTAAAGGTGGTTTGGGAGTGTGTCTTAGCCATTTTTTAAGGCTTGGCCTTGTATTCTTGGGCAATTTCATCATTCTAATATCCCCCATTTTAATATTTATATCCTATTTGTCTTTTATTTTCTTTTTGATCCACATAAGAGGCTTAGTCTGCAACCCCATTAGAGTCGAGGATCTTGAGGCTGACATTGATGCACTCAATGGAGGTTCCATTGGAATATTTTCTAAGGGGATTGTCACTAGAGTAGGATGTGAGCTTAACACAATTTGATCAACTTCATCATCACTTTTTTAATCAATAATTTTCTCATCAGCTCTTCACTCTATCTCTTCACCTAGTTTTAACTACTCCAGGACATCAAAACTTACTCTGAGTTGTGGGAATCTTGAGAGAAACTTATCTATTGAACTCCCATGTTCTATGGGTTGAGTAGAATATTTTGCAATAAATTATTCTCCTCTACTTAGTTGGGCAACTTGGATGGAAGAAGATATGGTGTCCTCCCTTAACAACTCTAATCACGTGATCCACTCCTTTATTTACTTCTGAAAGGGTAGGGGTACCCATTTCTAGGCTTGATCCGCTACCTTACTCAACACAAACTCCCACCTCTAGTGTCAAGCATGATACCATTGGGGAGGGAAGGAAACTTGGTGCTACTTCAATAGCCATCATGACACCTATTTGTTCTTTTTCATATACCTCTACCTTTTCATTATTGGTGGGAACATGTATTTCTTGTGTCAATTTATCCGTAACTTTCTCCCCAGATACTTGCATATATCCTACTTCACTACCCTTGAATTGACCTAGTTTTTGGGTGATAACATTCTCCAAAAATGTCTTAGTGTCTAAGGAGATGGTCTTCTTTTCTTGGCGCTCCTGGACCTACGTGGCTCCCTCAAACCTGACTTGCAACACATAATCAAAGGATAAAGGGTCATCTAAGGCCAAAAAATCTTCCTCATCACATTTTCCTCCCACCTTCCATGGTTCATTTTGTTCAAATAAAATTATAACCAGGGGATTTACTAGGGTTTGTGGTTTTTCCCTCAGATTCTAGTGTCCAATTTTCACTTAGGGAGGAGTGAAGGCCCACTATTTCTTCATCATTTTGGAAATTATCCTTTCCTCATCTGAGTCTTATTCATCACTCATATCCCTTATTTTCTAGGCATATGAGGACCTCTCTTCCTACTACTCTGACCAAGTTTCCTTTGGGGGTAGGTCCTTAAATGTTACCTCTTTCCTCTTTTCTAAGCTCCCCACTAGAGGCTATAATGATTTCTTAGCCCTCTTGGGCCTCTACTCTAATTCTTTCTCCACTCCCCTCTTCATAGTGTAAGTCTTTGGGGAAGATCAAATTTTTGCTGATGTGCAGGTGGGGCAAGCAGGGCAATAACCAGGGCTATTGGTATAATAGAGGATCCTTTAGCTAAGATCGATATGGGGGTGGTGCTCACTAGCTACACCTCTCATATGATTATCTTATCCCAATTTCTATCCAAGCTAGTTAATTTTGAAAATGACATACCTATTTTAGATTAGGTACTTGTTAGAAACTCTATGTTGACATTCTTGGAGAAGTTGATAGCACTAGATTTTTATTCCCCTTTCCCTTAACTACCACTGATGGTGACATAGGATCACCTGTGTATGCTAGTAGGAATGCCTTTAGCTTCACTACTTGCCTAAGTTCTTAGAGGGATGGGGTGTCATAGGTACTAAGATCGACCTTGTATTCCTTTAGCCAATTGAATGTCCTTCTCATAAGTGGGAAGGATCTCCATGTAATGCAGTCACTCCCTGGGGCACTAAAATCAAATTGCATTATGGTCTACCTTTTGATATTTTCCTTCATGTAAATATCTACCATAGTCTTTCTATCATCCACCATATCTTTTAGGATCAGATCAATGTTGTAAGAAAGTATTTATTACACCATGAGCCTCATGTAATTGATTTTCCTTACCTACTTGTCTATGGTGAACTGAGACCATATGTCCTCATAATGTGATTAGTGTAATATTACACCCATTACAACATTTAATAACAACCTAATATCATAGTTGGGCCTTGGTGGCATCTTGGCAATCATAAAGATGCTTATTTATTGCTCCAATGCTTTTGCCTTAGCTATAGAAGGACATGTATAATAGCCTATTTCTACTAGGAACTTGAAATGATTGTTTACTTTCTTGGTCTCAATCATTTCATGTGGGTGCACCATCTTCCTAAAGATTTTTATAATGGCAACCTTGTCATCAATATATCTTGGTAGCTTGTGAGGGCCCCTTGAATAACTACTCACCTTGATATATGTGAAAGTCCTTAATTGGATGTGAGAGGAACCAAATTTATCAATTACTTCCTTGGATATCTTGGTTGTCCTATTCAAGCTTCTCAAAGGGAAGAAACCACTCATCAAGGAATTGAAGAAATAATTTTACACCTTACAGAAGTTGTTCTTGAATCCTTCCAATGTGACCTCTAGGTGAATCTCATATATCCTTAACCCTGAGAGGCTCTTGGTGAGACCCAAGAATGTCCTATTATGTACCATGATATACATCAAATATGAATAAATATAGAAGGTACATATGAATTTCTCCCTCAAGTAAATAGCATTGGGTAATTGCATCATTTGGTTATGTAGATTATTGCTCAGGATGGTTGCCCAATCTAGCCTTTTCTACCCCTCTAACAAGAACATGAGTATTAAAAACATCCATGGTTTGAATTTATCTATGGAGGGAACCCCATATATCCTAGTAGCCATGACAATCACATATTATAGAAACTCATTAAACTCCACAAATTTTAAATTCTTTAATAACCAAGTGACCTTCTACCTTTTTTGAGCTAGCCATCATGAATTCACAATATCCCACATCATCTTTTCATTTGTGTCTGCATATTGTTGGCACTCGTTCAAAGTAAGTGTGATGCTCTCAGGTTGAGGATGGATTCGAAGCATGACACTGAGGGACTGAGATGTAAATGAACACATAAATGATTGACTCCCATCTATGAAAGTCCTAGTATCTGGTTGATAAACCTTGGCACATACAATACCTAGGTTAGGATATGGGGTTGCAAGAAGGAATACTACCACAGAGACCATGCATCTTGTGCCAAGATTGGAGACAATTGGGAGGGGATTTGGTCACTTTAAAAGATTCAACAAGACCATGAAATTTAACCCCTAAACATATGTGTCTATAATTTCATCTAGGATAGATGTGATACTAATTTTCACTAATGTAGAGGATGAGGCCATTGCTACTTGACACATAAAGTACATAATTTATAAACTTAGAATAAAATCCTCACAGTAACTATTCTCTAAACACCTCAAAATTCTACTTCACAACACTAGAGAATTAAGGATCACTTACTAGTAATCATGATGGTCACATGTAAATATAATTATAAAAAACTTGAGGAATATACTTGTTATTACAATTATTATCACTACAATTCTCTTTCAACGCATAGATTGCTTGAAGGCACACATATCACTCTGAATGCAAAGGGTGAATTTAATATGATGAGAAATGCTTAGTTATAATCTCTTGCTTATTTAATTAGGGTTAAAATTAATGTGTTGAATCTAAAAGGCTAATCACCAACCACCACATTTATTACTCCAATGGCCCCTTTTTTAAAAATTGAGGGAAAGATCTTGATGCTTTTCTTCTATGACATGTAGGCCCATTTAAGAAAGACCTTACTTTATAGAACCTTCCTCGATTCTCAAGGGTTTTCTAACCTTTTCCATTATGATTTCCTTTGGTACATTAGTGAGATACTACCTAAATTCCTAATAGATAAAAATAATGCCATGTGTCACTATCTTAGGTCATTTAAAACTTTGCCCAATTTACAAGTGAGGCAATCTTAAAAAAGGACCATTATTCATAAATCATCAAGATCATGCCACATGTCTCCAATCTTCTATACGTGTTTGAGTGCCTGCACCTTTAATTTTTTTTTAAACCATGACCCTCAAAAGAAAAGAGGGAAGATATTCAGGAAAGGCTTGAACCTTAAAATATCTTGAGACATTAACATGTGGCATCTCCATCAATCTAACTTATTTGGCTAGTCGACCCTTGGGATTTTTCTACACCTTAATAACAAAACTAAATTGGACATTTCTTAAAAAGGACCTAAAACTTAAAAAACCCTTAGGATCCAACACATGTCTTAGTCAGATGTGAGCTCAGATTCTTGATCATTTACTCACCTTTGCACCATACTTTTACAATGGGGAGTAGAGCAGGATTCTCCTAGCACCTAAAAATACTTTGAATCTTTCAATTATAAAAAATATTTAATGTGCAATAGGGTCATTTCCTCTGGGGATACAAATCTTCTCCTATTACCTTTAAAAGAGCACCACAATGTACACACAAAGACCTTCACATACTACTACCAAAGAAACTTCCCTAGTGAGGAACATCTTTTGGAACTAGAGTAAATATATCATGTCATACCTGAAGTAGCCTTTGGAAATTTCACAGATGTCTCTTACCAAATTAAAATCAACACACATGACATTTCCAATCTTATGTTAACCTAATTATCTAAAGAAGCATGTGATGATAAATATAATTTTCAAGGGCCCTGTAAAATTGCCCAGTGTGATTTTGGGCACCAAAATTGAATCTAACTCGGGGATGCATACCCCCTATGGGTGTATAGAGAACCTCAAAAATAAGATAAGTGAAAATACATTAATTATGGAGTTAGAATTAATCATCCTTGAAAACCTTAGGATAACATAGTAGACTCATCAAATGATATCACAAACCCACATAAAAAGAAATAAAGTCACACAAATAAAGCCCAAGGCAAGGGGTAACACAAAAAACTAAAAGGCAAGGCAACAAGGTGCTATATAATATAATACATATATACACAAATTATGATAGACCTAATCCAAGAAATGTTTTAAGTGCCTACAATTAACTAGCAGCTCTAATATTTTTCCATCAAAATCTCTCAAGCAAAAGGTATGCTCTGTAATTTGGCAATCAATTGAATATGGAAATGTCCATAAGGCATCAAACTTTTCATGCTTTACCTTTTCTTCATGCTTGTTATCCCAGAGTAGAACCAAATCACCTACATGGAAGGTTCATAGAGAAAATTTATTATCAAAAATCCTTTTCAACTTCTCTTTGAACTTGATGTGTCTTTCATGAGCTTGTCTTCTAGTTTCATCAAGCTCAATAATCTAGTTCATTTAGTTCTCATAGTGGTTGATTTGTTTAGAATCTCCTAGCTCTACATCGCCTAGTTGTTCATGAGCTGATAGGTTAAAAATTGTAAATTTATAGGCAAGACAACTGAAGCTCTATAAACAAGCTCAAAAGGGATTCTGCTTGTGACTTCTTAGGCATGATCTTGTCTACCCACAAAGCAAACTTTAATTTTTCACCCCACCTTTTCTTATTTATTTCCAATGTTTGCCTAATAATCTTGAGTAAATTTTTATTACTTGATTCAGATTACCCACTCCCTGATGGATTGTAATTGGAATCATAGTTAAGTTCAATCACAAAATCCTTGCACATTACTACCAAAGCTGTGGCTCTAAAAATCATGGTGTTATCGATAATAAAATTAACAGGGACACCAAATCTATAAATAATTTGGTTCAACAAGAAATCCATGACTATTTGATGTGTCACCTTCTTTGTGGGAATCACCTCTATCTAATTCATGAATTAATTAGTTACAACTAGGATCCATCTATGCCTAGTGCTTGATGAATCAAAAATTTCACCAATAAAATCCATTCCCTATTGCCTAAATGGGCACTCAATTGTTACAAGCTGCAACAAGAGATAACATAAATCTTTCAACCTCCCAATAAAGTGCTATCATTTCTCGCACCTATTGATATTTAGAGCAACATCCTTAAACAATGATGGATACCAATAACTAGCTCTTAGGATTTTATGGGCTATAACCTTGAGTGAAAAATGGCCACCACAAATTCCACTATGGAAATATTCAATCAGTTCAATAATTTGTTCTTTTAGCACACATCTTAAGATAACTCCATCTATATTCTTCCATGCAAGCCCATCCTCAATCAAAATGTATTTTTGAGGCATAAGTCTAAGAGTCCTCCTTTGATTCTTACTCATGTCAAGTGGATAATTTAAATTTTGTATCTGATGTATAATATCCTTATACCATAGAGACATAAAAAATTGAGTCACAAAACCTTTACATTGAGAATATCATTGCCTACCTCAATAGCTTGTAAATTAGTCTCAGTCATAAGCTTTACCAAACCCATTCCTCTTACCAACTTGGTGGTTTGAACATCCATGTTATAATCTTATAACTTATTAACCTATCTGCATCTCATACTCGATACATCAGTCTAGGTTAAAATATCCTTGACCATAGTATGAGGGATGTAGGTAGTGATCTTAGAACTTAGAATATAAGGTTTGATTATTTTGACAACTTTTAAAAGGGTAAAGGCCTATTTCTCCATAATAGTGTATCTAAGTTCAGAACCTTACATAAATTTTCTAAAGAAATCTATAGGTTGCTTGTGTCTATCATCATTCTTTTGTAAAAAATAACAATAACAGTGTGGGATGATGTAAAAGAGAACAATTGAAATAGTTTGGCATAATTAGGGATAGCCAAGATATGAGCAAACTTTAGTACTATTTTGATATCACCAAATGCTTTTGTGGCCTTCTCCTCCCACTCGATATCTTGGTATTTCTTCAAAATGGAGGTGATAGGCAAAATGATCTCTGTAATGTTAGACACAAACCTCCTCACAAAGTTGATCTATCCAAAAAAAGACTAAATCCCCTTCTTGGATTATGGGATAGGAACTTTATTAATATATTTGAACCCTCCTAGGTCAATCATAACACCTTATTTGGAGACAATATGTCCCAAAAATTTGGCCCATTGTACCCTAAAATAACACTTCTTAGGATTGATCAAAATGCCAAATTTCCTACATCTAATTAGTACCTTCTCTAGGTGTTTGAGGTGCTAATCCCTACTCTTGGAGTACACAGTGATATCATCTTGATATACAATGATAAACTCATTAATTATCCCTATAAAGGTGATATCCATTTCTTGTTGGCATGTTTCACTAGCATTCATTAGCCCAAAGGGCATCCTCATATATACAGAAGTACCCTATGGGGTTATGAACATGGTCTTGGATCTCTCTATTTCTTTTACTATAACCTGGTTGTACCTAGAGAAGCCATCTAGGGTGGACATTATCTATAATCTGGTGACACCTTGCATCAAGTTATCCATATTTGGTATGGGATAATTATCTTTTAAAGAATCCTTTCTCAAATTTCTAAAATCTATGCACAGGTGGATGCCACCATTCTTTTTCCACATAAGGACTAGATTTGTAACCCATGCTGAATATCAGATAGGTTGAATAATACCCCCATCTCTTAACATATTTAATTCTTCCCACATCTTGGTGGCTAAGATGGGATTAATGGGTCTTTGATTTTTCTAGAAAAGGCTTACTATTAGGTTCTAATGGGATGATATGATGGAACAGATCTTCCCTATATGATTTTAGCTCAGAATAAAACCACACCAAACATTCTTGGTACCTCTTCAACAAATGCATGTAATATTTTTTATCATTCATGCTCAAGTGAATACACAAGCATAATTTCATTGGTTTTTTTGGTGAACCCACATTATATATTGTTACATCATTTGAAATGAATAAATCTCTTGACTTCACTCTATTTGCTCCATCAAATGATTCCTCTAAACTAACCAGTACCCTTAGGATATTATTTATCTTCAATTGGATGATGTCCTTCCCAAACAAAGTCTCTTTTCCACCATAAACATGAACCATAGGTTCTAGGTCTATGAGTTTACCATAGAATTTAGCTTTACAATTTAGGGAACTTTTGATTTGATCATCATCTTGAAACACTTGCCAAAGAAATGTGTTATCTAGAACTGAAGGTCTAACAAGAACTTGCACCTAATATTGACAATAATGGTTTTGATCTGCAATATTAAATTGAGCACCTAATTCTACAAGCCTATCAACTTCTTGGTTGAGACCCCTATTATAATAAGAGATGTTGAATGCATCAAAATGTTCAATCAAATCCTAGGTGGCATTATGACAATGCTTTAGTCTCTTACTCTTAGTGGTATATGTATTGTGAATCTATTTAACTACCAATTATGAATCACCCATGATAGGTAGGCACTTGATACCATGTCTCCAAGTGATCCATATTCTAAGTAAAAGCACCTTGTACTCAGCAACATTATTGGTGCACCCAAAATCAAAATGAAAGGAAAACATATAACATTTACAACTAGGGGTGTGTAAGACTACCCTAGCTCCATTTCTAGATTTGGAGTAGGTTCCATCAAAGGACATTTTCTAGATCACATCTTCCTTGTAGTTTAACTCATTGAGGGCATCTAACTGATTATCAACATCGACATTCCCAACAAAATTACCTAGATATACATCGGTATACATTACTTCATTTAGATCATGATTTGGATCCTCAATTATATGTAGCATCTTAAGCTCTCTGTGAATCTTAACCATATTTACCTCCAAAGGAATAATGGCATAAGAAAGATCCATCTGTACACTCTCACCCATAATGGTGGCCCATCTTTGTGATAACAACCTTCCCAATTTAGGTGGGCAATCCATAACTACCACATCCATATTTAATAACTTACTAGGGTGAATTGCCAATTATACCACAAACCCTTTAACTTGTCCCAGAACTGGGACCTCCATAGAATCCATGGCATAACACTTGCCAAAGGAAAAATTTCTTTTTATCCCAAGATTATTTATAACACACAGGGGCATCACATTAAAATCATGCCATTGATCATTAAAGTTGTGAAAAATGGCTCCATATCTAGCTGGCTTTCTACCAATGATTTTCCTAAATATACCTCAAGGGTTAGTTTAACAGCTTCCTTAGGTTCATCATAATCTCCCAAAGGTGCCTGAAGTACATTTGACTTCATTGGAAACTAGATTATCTCTAAATTCTAAAAGTTCAAAAGCATTTTTTCGATGTTTAAGGAATCATAGCAGTTCAACAAGTGGCATAGTGACATTCATTTGACTCAACACTAGGGTCATGTCACAAACACTGTACTAGGGAAGGGGTGTATTTAGAGGAATCATGATAGCACACCCAACTAGGAGATAACTATTCAAATTAGGGAGTGGGATAGGAACTTTAGAAACAGTCTTTAGAGGGGGATTCTACTTATCCTCATTAGCACCCTTTGGGATACTGGATAACATAGGCATCTTATTTATCTTTTCAGGAAACTCTATAGGTTTAGCAGCTTGAGTGATGGGTATTTTCTTAGTAGCTTCTAGGACAACCATGAATTTCTTTATTTCCTTGCTTGCATTTACTGCCTTTGGATGTGTGAGAACATTATCTTGAGGAAATACACCCAATTGCCTACTTCTCAAATTAATCTCACTCCTCTAGGTAGCTGCTACGTTAATTAAGAGTCTTCTATCCTCATCTGATGGATTTCCCTTAAGATACTTATTGATCATCATGGACCTTAAATGATCAAAATCATGCATAAAAAACTCATATGCTTGAGCTATGTTAACGTCATATTCAGAATAAAAGTTGGGGCACACTCTGATTCAACAACTCTCCAAAATCAATCAACCTTAGTGTTAGACCTATGTTCTATGGGAATCTTTAGTTTATTCCATGAACTTGGAAAATCAAACATAAAAACCTCATATTTAGATGAAGCATATTCAAACTCACCCGACTCTTCATCGACTACCTCACCCACATCACATGGAGATTGTGGGAGAAAATATCTATCACACCAATCAATATCCAAATTAGAGCTCATGGCATTTACCTTGGCATTCAAAGGATTGGGCACTTCCCTCATATCTCCTCTACCATGGTTTCTATTTGGTCTCTCATCTCATGCTAGCATCTTTCCTCTATCACAATCTTAATTATGGAAAGTAGGTCCCCTCTGGGCTTGATTTATATTTAGAACCCTTTCTTGACTAATAGACACATTATGGATGCCTTTCTTATCTCTAGCCAACTTATATGACATTTCCTTGATGACATAAGCTAAAGTCTTAACTGTGTCTTCCAAGCTAATAGTCTTAGTGGATTGTACCTTTTCTAGATTGACCATCTTCAAATCATCCCATTTATTCAAAATCATTCCAACAACCTTGATATTATTCTCAATTTGAATGGACATATTGAAAGTGAACCGTAGATATGTAGGAGCCTTGTCCCTCAAGTAGTAATTAGCCTTTTTATCAAAGGCATCATAATACTTTATTAGGAATGTAGTGTCACTAGCCCTGATGTTCTCAGGTAACCACATCATGGATTTTTTGAACTAGGTATTAAAATCCTGTACACACTCATTAGGATTTTTCTTGATATTGTCAAATTCAGGCAAGAGAAACAATGGTTCAATCCTTTCACCATATTAAATCCTAAAAACATTCTGCATCTCCTCCCACAAGTCAATACATCCTTAGGGAAGGGATTTGAACTAATCACGTGTATCATCTTCCAATGTATGGATGAATAATTTGATGCACACATATTCATATTCAACTTCATAATCTTTGATGATATTATGAAAACCTTTTAAATGCTGATCACTAGTTATTTCATTGTTTCCTTAAAACTTTGGAAGGCATTTTATTATCTCATTTGGGACCTCATTCAGATATCCCTCTATCCCCTCAAAGTTGATATGTCTAAATATAGGAACACAAAAAGTAGAATGCTTATTCCCATCTTAATTTGCACACCTCATGATTGGTTCAATGATATGACTAAGAATAAATGGTAGAGGTTCATGATTAGGTGAATGAAGCAAACTTACGGGATCAGGCCTAAGAGGAGATTGACTAGGTGGGGAAGGAACATGATATTACATAGGGATATAAAGTTCCAAAGATTTAGGGGAACTATCAATATCCTTGACTAGGGGATGATATACCAATATTCCAAGGTCACTTGAACCCAAGTAGTCCTCTATAACTGAGCTAAGCCCTACAACAGGCCTCCAGACTAGTCCTCTTCACCTTTATAAGATATGCAATAGAGAGACTAGATGCTTAGATGGGTCACTTTTGAAAGCTGACATCAACTCTTCTAATATTTTGGATAGAGGAACACATAAGACCAAAGGTTGATAAAATAAATACAAAGATAGGCACCAGTCTACTTCAATAAATGGGAGATGAAACATAGAGTTTCCACTAGAAATAACTTTTCTAGATCTAAATGAATTGATAAACTACTGTGATGGGTGATGAATGCACATCCTGAGGAAGTTTAGTGAGATACTACACAAGGATACTATATATTCAAGATGAAATTCAAAAGGGATGGGAGACCTTTCAACATATAATAATTTAGATATTTTCAAGTAAACACAAGGGAAATATATCATCAATCCTTAAATTTTTTATTGAAAAATACTCAATGGAACATGGAGCATAGTAACAACCAAGATATTTGAGTCAATGTAGTAACAATAGGGAGGTCCATTGGACAAACCACCCATAATTCCCTATGAGAATTCCCAAATAAACAAGAGGCTGAGATCAAAGATACACAAATAAATAGAAATTTTTAAGAAGCTTGGGGCCACTCTTCACAAAATTCCCTGACAATGGTGCCAAAAATGTGTTGGTTCCTAGTTGTAAACCTCTATAATTCTACCTTAATCACCTAAAAGTGAAGATATGATAAGCAAAGATGAAAAATTGACTTATATGCCATTATATCTAGGGAAGGGTTTATCACCTAGTATGGATTAGACATAGAAAATGACCAGGAAGCACTTACAAAGGGTATGGTCAACTCCTTACTACTTTTGGCTCTACCATAACAAAGATGAGAGAACATAGTAATGTAACCTTGTCACACGAAGGAGTTTTACACATCAATATTCATGAGGATTATTAATATGATGAGGAAAATATGATCAAAGCACAACCAAACTCATACATTCTACCCACACAGGGTTGTCACACAAAATGTACAAATGCTTTGTATCACATATAGGCTACTAGAGACAAAAGAAGAAGTTTCTAAATATTTATATTGATGATTGTCATAATGATGATGGAAAGATGGAAAGAGTGCAACGATTAGGCATGAAACACACACAATGAATGCATTTCTCATACATAGGGTCTCATACATTCATAAGGCACATAAAACTCATAATATACAACCAGTGTGTTATCGAATGGGAAAGATAAGATAAAAATTAGGAATACTTCAAATAAAAGAGGTGGGAAATTTACTTATGATCAAGAAAAAGTTCACATCATAGCTATGATATCTTCATTTAACAAGTGCTTTCTAGATTAGAAACATACATAGTGGAATTATGCGCAAATGATAATCCAAAAAACTCATAGACAATGTTGTCTATAACCTTTTTAAAATTCCCTTTAGTTGAATTCATATACCTATGACTAACCTTAAAATACCGTCAACACCATATTCCCTAATCTTAAAGCATAAACGATTTCATATTCTCTATATAAACCTTAATTGACTACCATAAAAGAGAATATATCAGATAACCAATCTATAAAGCAAGTAGAACATAACATTTTACTTCAACAACCAGTGGGGATAAGAACTCATAAACAAATTCCATTGATTAATTGAATCAAAGCTGTATACAACATGTATTAGAATTTACATAACATAACACTATATGAAATAAATTTTTAACAAAGGAAACATTATGAATTCTCTCAAACCTTCCTAATGATTTTACAACAAAAATTAGTTTGGCACCAAATAAGTCATACAATGAGAACTCTTCTAAGCTATAGATCTATAGTCAAAAATTTGACCAACCCTTGTAAAGGGACACACCCCTTTTATTTATATAATTCTATCTATGCCTAGTATATTCCTAAAGATGCTTTAGCTGGAAAAATCTTTCTCAAGCTTGAGGTTTGTTTATCAATGTAATAAACATGATTCCTCAAATTATGTTCATGCCTCTATGATGATTAAAAACTTGATTCTCAACTAAGATGGAATATTTAAAGTTATACACATGGAGAGCACACAAATAAGGGACAAAATAAACCTTTGTCCACTTACATAAAAAATAAAAAAAACATCCCTTTCATAAATAAAAACTAACTCATATAAGGGCATGCCACTAATGGGAAAGGTACAATGGTTTCACCATAAGAAATAAGAAAAAAGGAAACAAAGAAAATAGAAGAGAAAAATATGAGGAGAGAAGGAAGGAAATATAATGCCATGATGCCAGTACATTAAAAAATATAATTATCCATTCACATTATGGAGTTAACATCGATGACAGAGCCTTTTTCCAGCCTATTCTTTTAAGCTGTGTACCTTTTGATCATGGTGGCAAAAATATTTTGGTCTGAGCCTTCTTGGTATTTAAATTTTACATCATATTCTTCAAGCTAGTTATAGACCATCTAGATCATTATTTTTTATTCCCAACTAACACTTTTAACTTGTCACAAGACTTCTTAAGTGACACTAGTTCTTGAATATTTTGAAAGTTGAAGGTTCCATGAGGTGCATCAATGAGGCTTCTTAGGGCAACATCTAGTGCCTCCTCCATCATGTCATTTATACTATAAAAGTTCACTATCACTTTCAGGGTGGCTTCAGTTTCCCTTTTTGCAGTCTTGAGAGACTTCTTTTCCCCCTTCAAATCGAAAGCACCATCCTTAAGCACCAACAACTGATGCTTAACCGCTAGTTGATATTCCTTGGGATTTTTGTGGTTATCTAAGGAGATGATAATTTTTGTTATTAAAATATCTTCACCCACATCAAAAATTTCATCTAGCTTCAGCTTGAGATTTTCCCAATTTTTGATTTTTGCATCATAAATGAACATCTAATTGTCATACTTTTCTTACTTATCTAGTATGTCATAAAAACATTCTAGTGCCAAGTCGATTATTTCCTTGGCTCAAGTTGTCAATTCCTTCTACCAATCTTCAATGGCCCATCCCTTGGCCTTCAAATCTTCACCTTTCCCAAGATATAATTACTTAAGGAAATAATAAGAGCATCAAGGACCTTTCTTGAAGTTGGGGCAACTACCTTGGGCTCACTCAATAAATTTTACAAGTACTAGATCATATCCTAGTTCTGCACCTTTATCTCCTCCATTGAAGCTTTATCCTTATCCATTCGATTAGACACCATGCTTGTTAGGACTTCTAAGCTATGCTTGATCTCAGTCCTTGATGAATCCCCTAGATTATATCTATACATTATATAGCTCTCAAGAGGAGCATTTTTATTTGTAGCTCCTAGAGGGGTAATGGTTATTTCTTATATTCTCCCTCCTACCTCAGTAAAGGTGGTTCGGGTGTATGTCTTGGCCATTTTTAGAGGCTTGGCCTTATATGCATGGGTGATTTTCATCGCATCAATATCCCCCATTTTACTCATATATTTCTTCTCTTTTATTTGCTCTTTGATCCATAGAAGAGGCCTAGTCTAGAACCCCATTGGAGTCAAGGTTCTTGAGGCCAGATTCAACGCACTAAATAGAGGTATCATTAGAATATTTGATAAGGGGATTGCCACTAGATCATGATATGAGTTTAATTTAATTTTCTCAGCTTCATCATCACTTTTTTAATTAGTAGTTTTCTCATCAGCGCCTTACTCCCTCTCTTCACCTAGTTTTACTTGCTCTAAGACATCAAAACTTACTCTGAGCTGTGGGGATTTTGAGAGTAAATTATTGATTGTACTCCCCTAATCTATGGGATAAGTAGAAGGTTTTAAAACTAATTTGTCTCCTCTACTTGGTTTGGAAACCTAGATGGAAGAAGCTATGGTTTCCTCCTTGTCACCTTTAGGTAAATCTTCACCAATCACGGCTTTAAATTATTTAGACCTTGTAGGATCATGGAATTTGATGTGGGAAAGGAAGTCATAGGGTAATTCAATGATAACAGTACTTCTAAAGGGGTAGGGGTACCCATTTATAGGCTTGATCCCTTACCTTCCTCAACACCAACTCCCACCTCTGATGTTGATCCTAATGCTGTTGGGGGGGAAGGAAACTTGGTAATACTTCAATAGCCATCATGATACCTATTTATTCTTTTTTGTGCACCTCTACCTTTTCACTAATAGTGGGATCATGTATTTCTTATGCCATCTTCTCCCCAAATTTCTCCCCAGACACCTATATATATCCAACCTCACCACCCTTAAATTGTCCTGGTGGTTGGGTGATAACATTATCCGAAAATGTCTCCGTGCTTGAGGAGATCATCTCCTTTTATTTAGGCTTAAGGACTTGCGTGGCCACCTCAAAACTAACTTGCAACACATCATCAAAGGACAAAGGGTCATCCGAGGACAAAACATCTTCTTCATCACCTTTTTCTCCCACCTTTGGTGGTTCTTGTTATTCAAATAAACTTACAACTGGGGGCTTCACTAGGGTTTGTGGTTTTGACCTCAAAGTCCAATGTCCAGTTTTCACATGGGGAGGAGTGAAGGCATACTTTTTATTCATCATTTTAGTAATTAGCCTTTCCTCATCTGAGTCTTCTTCATCACTCATATCCATTAGTTTATAGGAATATCAGGACCTCTCTTCTTTCTACTTTTATAGAGTGTCCTTTGGGGCTAGGTCCTTAAACATTACCTCTTTCCTCTTTCTTGGGCTCCCCACCAGAAGATGTAATGATTTTGTATCCCTCTTGGCCCTCAACTACTCTAAATCTTCCTCCCCTCCCCTCTTCCTAGTGTGAGTCTTTAGGAAAAGACCATATTATAGCTTCTATGTAGGTGGGGCAAGTAGGGCAATGATCAAGGCTATTGGCATCATGGGAGCTCCCTCAGCTGAGATGGATATGGGGGTGCCACTCACTAGCTGCACCTCCCCTATGATTATCTTGTCCCAATTTTTAGCTAGGCTAGTCAATTTGAAAATGACATATTGGTTTTAGATTGGGTAGCTATTAGTGACTCTACATCAACATTCTTAGAGAAGCTGATAGCACTGACCTTCCACTTCCACTTTCCCTTAACCATCATTGATGGTACCAAAGGATCATCTATGTATGCTAGTAGGAATGCCTTTAACTCCTTTACCTATCTAAGTTCTTAGAGGGCATGGGTGTCATAAGCACCAAGAATGACCTCGAGATCCTTCAACCACCTGAATATCCTTCTCATAAGAGGGAAGGCTCTCCATGTAATGGAGTCACTCTCTAGTGCACTAAAATCCACCTGTACAATGGGCTACACTTTGATATTTTCCTTTGTGTACATAGCTACCATAATCATTCTATGATCCTCCATATCTTTGGGGATGGGAACAATGGTGTAATGAAGGATTTATTGCATCATGAGCTTCACATAATTAATTTTACTTACCTACTCCTCTATGGTGCACTCAGACCATATGTCCTCATAATGTGACTGGTGTAATATTACACCCATTATAGCATTTACTAACCACCTAATATCATAGTTGGGCCTTGGTGGAATCTTGAAAATCATATATATGCCCATTTATTACACCAATCCTTTTACCTTAGCTATATAAGGACATGTATAATATCATTTTTCTACTGGGAACTTGAAAGGTTTGTTTACCTTCTTGGCTATAATCATTTCATATAGGTGCACCATCTGCCTACAAAGTTCCATAATGGCCACCTTGTCATCAAAATATCTTGGTAGCTTATGAGGGGACCTAGAATAATTGATCACCCTGATATACATGAAAGTCCTAAACTAGATGTAAGAGGCACCAAATCTATCAATTACTTCCCTATCCATCTTGGTCATCTTGTTTAGGCTTCTCAAAGGGAAGAAAATACTCATCAAGTCATTTAAGAAATAATTTTACGCCTTATAGAAGTTGTTCTTGAAGACTTCCAATGTGACCTCTAGGTAAATCTCATATATCTTTAACCCTGAGAGGTTCCTGGTGGGACATGGGAAGGGCCTATTATGTACCAAGATATACATTAAATATGAGGACATATAAAAGGTACTAAGGAATTTCTCCCTTGATTAAATGGCATTGTGCAATTGGATCATCTAGTTATGTAGATTATTACTTAGGATGGTTGCTCAGTCTAGCTTATTCTACCCTTACAACACACACATGAAAATCAAAAATATCCATATTTTGAATTTATCTGTGGAGGGAACCTCATAGATCATGGCATCCATGGAGATCACATATTGGGGAAACTCATTGAAATCTACCAATTTTAAGTTCTTTAATAACTGGGAGACCTTATACCTTTTCCTATCTAGCCAAATAAATTCACCATATCCCACATCATCTTTCCATTTACGTCTACGTATCATTGGCAGTATTCCAAAGTAAATGTGATTCTCTTAGGCTAAGGAGGGATTCCAATCATATCATTGAGGGACTTAGTTGTAAATGAGCACTTAATTAATTGAATCCCATCTATGATAGTCTTAGTATCTGGTTGATAGACCTTGGCACATGTAATAACCAATTTAGGATATGGGGCTGCTAGAGGGAATGCTATCGTAGGGACCATATATCTCATGCCAAGATTGGAGATCACTAAGAGGGGATTCGGTCATTTTAAAACACTCAATAGGACCGTGAAATATAAACCCCAAACATCTATGTCTCTAATTTCATCTAGGATAGATGTGATACTGCTCTTCACTAATGTAAAGGATGAAGCCATTACGACTAGACTCACAAAGTGCATAACTTCTAAGCTTAGAATAAATTCCTCATCATAACTATTCTCTAAATACCTTAGAACTCTCCTTCACAACACTAGAGAATTGAGGAACACTTACTAGTAATCATGATGGTCTCACTCAAATAGAGTTAGAGAAACCTTGAGGAATATACTTGTGATCACAATTATTCTATCTACAATTAAATTTTGACACACAGATTGCTTGAAGGCACAAATATCACTCTGAATGCAAAGGGTGAATTTGAAATGAAGATAAATGAGTATTTATAATCTCTTGCCCATTAAGATTAGGGTTACCATCAATATGTTGAAGCTAAAAGGCTAATCACCAACCACGATATTTACTACTCTAGCGGCCCCTTTTCAAAAAATGGAGGGAAGCGTGTTGATGATATTATTCTATGACATGTAGGCCTGCTTAAGCAAGACCTTACCATGTATCACCTTCCCATATTGTAAAGGGTTACATAACTTCTCCATTATCAATTCCTTTGGTACATTAGTGAGATACCACCTAAATTCCTAATAGAGCAAAATAATGCCATGTATCACTATCTCGAGCATCTAGTCTTTAGGGACCATTTCAAACTTTGCCAAATTTCAAAGTGAGGCAATATTTAGAAAAGGCCCATTATTCATAAATCACTGAGATCCTGCCACATGTATCCAATCTTCATTACATGCTTAGGTGCTCGTACCTCAAAGATTTTTTGAAACATTACCCCCAAAGGAAATGTGGGGTGATCTTTAGAAAAGGCCTGAGACTTAAAATATCTTGAGACATTGACATGTGTCATCTCCATCAATCTAACTTATTTGGACACTCGACCCCTAGGAATTTTCTACACCTTACTAACAAAGTACGTTAGACACTTTTTAAAAATGACCCAAAACATAAAAATCCTTGAGGATCCACCACATGTCTTAGTCAGACATGAGATCAGATTCTCTATAATTTACTCAACTTTGTACCATACTTTTACAATGAGGAGGAGATAAGGATTCCTTTGGCACCCAAAAACACTTTGAATATTTCAAATATCAAAACTATTGAATCTGCAATGGGGTCATTTCCTCTAGGCCTACAAATCTTTTCTTGTTGCCTTTAAGGCATCACTATAATGTACACATGGAGACCTTCACATACTACTACTAGAGAAACTTCCCTAGTGAGAAAAATATTTTAGAACTAGAGAAAGTGTATCATGTCATACCTGAAGCATCCTTTGGAAAGTTCACAGATGTCTCCTACCAGATGAGAATCAACAAGGATGACATAGGCAATTTTACATGAACTTAATTCTCTAAAGAATCATATGACGATAAATATAATTTTCAAGGGCCCCTCTAAATTGCCTAGTGTAATTTTGGACACCAACACTTCCCATGAGAAACCATTCAAAACCAATGTGAATGTGAAAGGAAGGGGGAAATGATAAAACAATAGAGGAAGAGGAAGAACTTAGAGTAGTCAATAAGGTGTAAGGCATAGCCATCAAGAGTCACATGGGAGAGGAAGAAGAAGGATTAATAACACTTCAAGAGGAAGATATACACAAAGGTATGATAAGTCTAGCATCCAACATTATTATTGAAAGAGGTATGGACATTATAATAGTGAGTGTAGGAATAAGTAGTATGACATGAATAAGAAAAACCAAAATTTCAGTCATACAAAAGAGGCTAAACCTAGTAGGAATGAAAATGGTGGAAACTTGTTTATAACATGCAACATTGCCAAACAAAGTAGTAAATAAACATGGTACTTGGATAGTGGTTGTAGCAACCACATTAGTGGGAAAAAAGAGATCTTCAACCACATTGATGACTCAATCAAATTAGAGGTGAAGATGGGAAAAAATGAGAAGGTTCCCCTCATAGGCAAATGCATAATACTTATTTTCACCAAGCAAGGTGATAAAATAAAAATCCAAGATGTATATTCTATGCTCAAATTGAATCACAACCTTATTAGCATTGGGAAGCTTGTCCAAAATGGGTACAAGGTCAAATCTAAGAATAGCGAGTGTATCATCCTTGATAAGAGTGGCTGCAATAGGAAGATTACAATAGTTAAGATCAAATTAATCATATATTTCCATTGAGAATGTAAAGTGACCTTGTAATAATTCCTAAAACTATGGTAGTAGATGAGTATACTCTTCGGCATCTACAGTATGGGCATTTGAGATTTAGAGTGCTAAACTTTCTTCACAAGAAGCACATGGAGAAAGGGTTTTCCCTTATAGAAAGGCAATCAAGGTGTGTGAAGGATGCATATTGATGAAGTAACATAGGAGTGCGTTTCTTGTGGGTAAATCATAGAGAGCTAGAGCTCCTCTAGAATTGATACATTCAGACTTGTGTGGTCTAATGAAGACCCCTTCTCTATTTAAGAATGTCTATTTCATGACATTCGTAGATGATTATAGCCAGAAGATATGGTTGTATTTATTGAAGAATAAATTAGAATCATTTGAGACCTTCAAGTAATTCAAGGCCATGGTAGAGAAGAAAAGTGGCCACTACATTAACATTTTATGGATGGATAGAGGGGGAGATTATATCTCCAATGAGTTCATTAATTTTTACAAGGATAATAACATAAAGAAATAATTTATAACCATGTATACACCACAATAAACTGGTGTGGATGAGAGGAAGAATATGACCATCTAAGAGATGGCAAGGAGCATGCTAAAGGCAAACGGTTTGCCTAAATATTTTTGGGTTGAGGCTGTAGTAATAGCCATGTGTTTTTTGAATATATGTCTAATAACGAGTGTTAGGGATGTTATCCCTCAAGAATGTTGGAGTAGTCAGATGACAAGTGTAGAACACCTTAGAGTTTTTGGTTGTGAAGCATAGGCACATGTGCCCAACCAAAGAATAACAAAATGGGATGATAAAGGTGAGAAGTGTGTTTTTATAGGGTATAGTGACCAATCAAAAGTATACCAATTATAAAATTCCATCACTAAAGAGTTCATAATCAGCCATGACGTTCAATTGATTAATCATGAAGCTTGGAAAGAGAGACAGGAAGAAGAGCATGTGGAAACAAGGTCCAGTGGACCCTTTATTGAATCTAAAGTAATAGGTGGTTTAATCAGTAATGCATCAAGTTGGACTCCTATTTCACATAGGGTTGATTCATCTCATGGAAACAACCATCATGGAGGTCAAAGATCTATTCAAGAGTCAACATCATCCTCCTCTAACTAAAATCAATGCCAAACAAAGACAAAGAGCTTGCAATAAGTCTTTGAGCAGTCAAGATATGAAGAAAATCCAAATGAATCTATGAATTATGCTCTCTTTTTATCATCTGATCCTATCTACTTTGAATATGTAATGAAGGACAACAAGTGGTGTGAGGAAATGGATGAAAAGATCCATGCCATAGAGAAAAATGAGACTTGGGAGTTAGTTGACCCACCAAAAGGAAAAGAGGTGATAGGAGTTAAGTGGGTGTAAAAGATAAAAACAATTCCTTAAGCCAAGATAGATAGGCATAAGATAAGGCCAGTGGTGTAAGGATTCGAGAAAAGGCCCATATGTGATTACAATGAAATATTTACACCTATAGCAAGGCTAGAAATGGTAAGGACAATCATAGCCATTGCTACCCAACACAAGTGTAAGGTACATCAAATAGATGTAAAGTCAAATTTTTTTAATGGATTGCTAGAAAAAGAGGTCTATGTTGGACAACCACCCAGATATGATATTCTCAAGCATGAGAACAAAGAATATAAGATGAAAAAGGCATTATATGGGCTCAAGAAAGCCCCAAGAGAACATTACATTTGTATAGACTCATACTTGTTGAGTAATGATTTTAGCAATAGTGCAAGTGAGCCCACATTTCATATCAAAGCATACAAAGAAGGTATTTTGATTATTGTATTATATGCAGACGATCCAATATTCACTAGTAACGTAAATTAGTCCATTAAAGAGTTCAAAACAATAATGAAAAATGAATTTGAGATGAGTGATTTGGGGTTCTTAAAGTATTTTATTAGAATAGAGGTCAAACAAATGAATGAAGTCATATTCATATTCCAATCTAAATATAAAAATAAGATTTTGGAGAGGTTTAAGATGTTGGATAATAAGCCTATACTCACTCCAGCTGAGACAAGTCTTAAGTTGTGTAAATATTATTGTAGTAGTAAAGTATACCCTACATGCTATAAGAGCCTAATGGGAAGCCAAATGTATTTGACTTCAACAAGGGCAGACATCATGTATGTATTTAAACTCATATAAAGATTTATGGAGATGCCAAAGGAGACACATTAGCAAGTGGTTAAGAGGATATTAAGGTACGTTAATGGAATACTGGAGTATAGAGTTTTGTATGTTGCAATGGATAAATGTTAGCTTGTTGTTTACATGAACAATGATTGGGTAGGTAGCTTTGATGATCAAAAGAGTACTTCAGGCTATGATTTTCATCTTAGTTTAGGAGTCATATCTTGGGATTCAAAGAAACAACTGATAGTGTCACTCTCTACATCTGAAGTGGAGTATATCATAACCAATGCAAAAACATGCCAGGATATATGGTTGAGAATGATACTTTTTGATTTACATGAGGAGTAGCAAGGAGCTTCTATGGTCTATTGTGATAATTTATCATCTATTGTGTTTTTATATAACCTCATCTTTCATGGTAGGAGGAAGCATATTACAATTAGGTATCGCTTCATTCGAGAGTTAGTCCAAAATCATGTCATAGAGCTTAGATTTTACAAGTTTGATAAGCAACTAGCTATTCTTTTTACTAAGCTATTGTCTAAAGACACTTTCATGCACCTAAGAAGAAGGTTAGGGGTTATTAATGAAATAACATTAGGCCTACAAAGTTTTAAGGTAGCTCTGGATTCCCACAACAAAGCTATAGATTTTAGGAGGGTGGCTATAGACTTTAATAGCCTAGTTATAGATATTAATAGGCTACATATGGATTTCAACTATGTAGTTATGAATTTCGGTAGGATAGCTACAAATTATAGCAGAGTTATAAATTTTGATAGTATAACTGGAGATTATAATCCACTTATGGATTTTGGTGTGGTAATTATGGATTTTAATAGTTCGAAAGTGGATTATATTAGCAGAGCTATAAACTTTAGTAACAAAGCTCCTAACATGCATAAAAAAGATGCAGAAGCATTTGGGAAGATAAAGAGAAGTTATGAAGAGGTATTGAAGACTGAGAAAAGTCTAGATGACCATGGTAGGAAGGTCCAAAAAAAGAAGACTGTTAAAATATTATTATTTTTTATTCCTACCTAATACCATAGCTAGCTCCAGAATGAAAAAAATATACGCATCTTTTTGAAATTTAAAATTTTGACTACAGTGTAAAGTTGGACGATAAAATGGGAATTAGGTGTGTAGTAAGAAAAGAAAAAGAAAAGGGAGCATATATAAAAAATGGGAATTTAATGCAATAGTAAAAATAAGGAAAAACTGTTGTAGAAAAAATAGAGCAAGGAAAGAATATAATGAAACCGAAAACTATCAAGAACAAAAAAATTACCAATAGGCCAAAATATTGAAACAATACCTAGAATTGATTTGTATTTATTGCTTAGAATAATTACAAACCCAAAACATGCTTCCATAAGCGTCAACTCAAAATTTAGAGCTAACATGCAAAATTTTTAAAAATCTAATATCTAAAAAAAAGTCTATTTTTAGCAGTTGCTATTTATAGTAAGTTTTGCATGCAAGTGTGCACCGCTCCAAAATTTTTCTGAAATAATCTAAATAGTCTATGGAATGAAATTCAACTAAAATTGACTTTCAATTCTAAAAATAGAAAATTCTCAAAAACATTTTCAAATTTTAATTTCAGACCCTAAGATGATCACGTTTGGCCTCTAAAAAATATAAAAATCAAATCTAAGTGGATAAGGTGGCTTAGGTCAAAATGAAACATTTTTATATGATTGTTTTGGTGCATGGAAGATCTCAAATGAAGTTACGATTTGAAAGTTATGGCCTCTAGAAGGTTGGCCTATTTTTTTGCATCATTCTCCTCTGATTGAAAACAACTTAACTCTTACGAGTTGATCTGATTATACTGCTACCATTTTTTATTGTCAATTTTTTTTAGCTACTATTCTATAATTCAAGTGTTATATTTTTGCTACAATCCTTCCCACTACACTAAATACCTGTTATAATTTCCTTGCCTTGTGCTCACTATCTTCATATCCAAAACCTTCACTATTTTTTCTTTCTCCTTTACAACTTACTGGTCCCAATTCAATTATTCATCTTTGTCATCTTCACCATATTATATATGTAATTCATATAAATATAAAACACTAAATACTGAATATATATAAAAATTCTATGGTAAACTCAGCTCATATACATTATCATTGATTTTCTTCACAATTCTACATGGCTCAATTTTATTATACTTCAACTTAATATATGTGCCTTTTGAAAATATGTCTTTTCTCATGTAAACACTTACCAACTCTCCTTCAGTTACCTTATATCTTCTTCTGACATCCACTTCTACTTTATATTTTTCAATACTTTCCTACAACTTTCTTCTTACTCCTAACAACTACTGTATAAGCTCTACAAACACTTCTGCATCATCACTAATTCGATCTGTAACTGGAAATTGTACCAAGTCTAAAATACCCATAAGATTTCTCCCATAAATAATTTGATCTATTCACTAAATTTTAATATGCAAACTCGTCATGTGGTAAAGTCAAGTCCCATTCCTTTGGCTTCCCTTCCGCTATGTATCTCAATAAATTTCCCAAGCTCCTATTCACAATTTCTGTCTATCCATCTATTTATGGGTGATATGCACTACTAAATTATAGCTTAGTAACCATATTCTTCTACAAAGTCCTCTGAAAATGGCTTAGAAATTTTGTGTCCCTATCTAAAGTTGTAGTTTTTGGGTCACCATGCAATCTCACAATATCTATAAAAATTAAATTTGCAACTCTAGTGGTATCATTGGTTTTATTACATGTAATGAAATGAAACATTTTAAAAAATCTGTGTAAAAAATAAAAATTGAATCGTTACCTCTGTGTGTGTTTGACAATCCCAACACAAACTCCATAGTCAAATCTATCCATGATCCTCTTAGAACTAGAAATGGCATGTATAGTCCAGTATTTTATACATGTCATTTAGCCACTTAACATATTATAGACCTCGAAACATACCTTGTCATATCTCTATTCATCTTTGGACAAAAATACTTTTCCTCCACCAAAGCTATTGCCTTCATCTTACCAAAATGTCTAGCCAAACCACCACTATGTAATTATCCTATTATATTGTTTCATAGGGACCCAACTAGAATGCATAATTATTTCCATTTGAAGAGATAAACTTATTGTATAAGATACTCATCATGAATAATATCTCTCCCACCTACTAATGGATTCATGTACTGTTCAACTATCTTGCCAAAATATGGATTAGTATCATATAATTATTTAATAACTTCAAATCCAACTACTTCACTCACCATAGTAGTTAATAATGCTACTCTCCTGCTCAATGCATCAACTACCTAATTTTATTTTCTTGATTTATGCTTCAACACAAAATTATACCTCTACAAGAAAGAAACCCACTTTGCATTCCTACTATTCAACATCTTTTATGTATTCACATACTTCAACCCTTCATGATCTATCAATAGTATAAACTCCTTAGGCACCAAGTACTACTTCCAATGTCTTAATGCTTGTACAATTACATAAATTTCAACATCATAACTAGAAAAATATATCCATACCTCATTTAATTTTTGAATGAAATATGATATTGGCTTTCCTTTTTGACTAAACACAACACCAATTCCCACAAACAAAGCATCACAATCAACCTAAAATGCTTTGTTAAAATATGGTAATGCTAAAATTGGTCTTTCTATAATCTTCTTCTTCAAAATATTAAAACATTTATGGCTGCTCTAGTCCATGTAAATTCCTTCCCTTTCATGCAATCTATTATTGCTGCCACAATAATACTAAATTTTAAAATAAATTTTGTAAAAAGTTGATAAACTGTGGAAACTTCTTACCTCTATAATGATTTCTAGAATAGGCCACTCAACAATTACCTTTATCTTTTTTTCATCCATTTTAACTCTATTTGCTAAAACTAAAAATCTTAAAAATACTAAACTATTCAGGATAAACATGCACTTCTTCAAATTTATATACAATTTTTCCTTTGTTAACAAATCCATTACCATTCTCAAAAGTTGTAAGTATTATTCCTTAGTCCTACTGAATATCAAAATATCATCAAAATAAACAACCACAAACTTACTAATATATTCTCATAGTAATGTATTCATCACCTTCATAAATGTGTTAGGTTCATTAGATAATCTGAATGACATCATCATCGACTCATATAAGCCATCCTTAGTCTTCAATGCAATTTTTCACTCTTATCCTTCAAGAATTTGAATCTGATAGTAATCATTGCTTAGATCAATTTTGGTAAAATATTTTGTTCCTACTAGCACATCCATCATATCATCTAAACGAGGTATACGAAACTTATAATATATTGTAATTTTATTAATTTCTCTACTATCCATACACATTCTCCATCCTCCATCTTTCTTTGGAGTTAGCAATGTTGGTGTTCACCATGGACTCCTACTCTCCCTTATCATTTTTTTCCTAGCAATTTAATAATTTATTTACTTAATTCTGTATGTTTTATTGGACTCATCCTATAAGCTGATTGATTGGGTAAAGCTGATCCTAGAATAAAATAAATGTCATGTTGAATATCTCTCTTTGGTGGTAAACCATCTGATAACTCATCAAGGATAACATCTTCATACTCTTTCAACACTCTTTTTGCTTCCGTTGGTATTAGCACATTTTCTATTTTTTCATTCTTTGTTACTAATGTATAACAACATCCTGCTACCTTCATATTGTGGATAAATTCTTTAATACAGATAATGCTTTCTATCTTCTCTTCCTCTTTAAGAGGTAACAAAACTACCTTTGTACCATATTTCTAAAAAGTGTATGTTTTTTGGTCCATCATGAATTATTTTCCTATCAAATTGTCATGGTATCTCCAATAACATGTGGCATGCATCTATCAAAATAACATCACACCATATTTCATCATTAAATTTTTTTTTATAGAAAATTTGGTTACGCACCTCTTATCTACTCTAACTTCATTCCCTTTCTTAAACCATGAAATACGATAAGGATTAAGATGTTTTTCGTAGTGTAAATTTATTTTCTCAATTATTTATTTAGAAATCATATTTTCACAACTACCACCATCTTTAATTACTTTGCATACCTTTCCACCCAAAATACATATTGTTTGAAAAATATTTGATGGCAACCATGCATCACCACCTTCTTTATTCTACACTTGATCTTTCCTTCAACCAATCATAGTTCTTATCATGAGATTCTCCCCAACATCAACAAGTTCAACTTCAGTATTTTGTTCTTCTATTTTAGGCTTAACTAGATTTACTCTTGGATGATCTTCTAGCCTCCTTTCTTAATCTTGATAGTGTAGATACTTAAATGCTTTGTGCCCTTCTTCTTCACATTTATAATAGATATAAGATCTACGTTGATTTAGAAACCATCCTCTAGCACCTCTATAACCTTGCCCTCTATAAAATCCTCTTCCTCTTTATTGGTATTGAAACCCTTGCCTATTATCATGTTAACTTTCTGCACCATATAACAATTCATATTTATTGTCATTAAATCCACTTCTAGTGGTATTAAACCCACCTCATTCCCTTATTGGAGGGGATCCACCTCTTTTTAGATGAATAGACATCCTATTAAAATTCTATCTATTTTATTTCTCTTCTACCTTCACAGCTAATTGATAAGCCTCCTTAATGTTAATTATTCTATGCATACTTAATTTATATTGAATAATTTTTTTTAAACTATTGATATACCTTGCATCCATTTGCTCTTATGTTTCATCATGCTCCACTTGTATGAAAAGATTATAAAATTCATTTGTATACTCTTGTATACTATGATCTTTTTGTCTAAAATTCTAAAATCTTCTATATAGGGTTTGTGAATAATTCACAGGAAGAAGTTTCTCCTTCAGCTTCTTCTCCATATTTTTCCATGAATTAATCTTCTCTTTACCTTTTCTCCATCTCTTTTTCTATAGGTAACTAGACCAAATCATCACATGACCTTTCAATTTTATACATGTAAACTTTACTTTTTTGTCTTCTCTCTTAGTCTTCCACTCGAAGAACTTCTCCATGCTATTCATCCAATCTATCAACTAATCTAGTTTTAAACTTCCTCCATAATCTAAAACATCTACCTTGATTCTTTCATTTCTTCTTTATAAAGCTTGAACTATCATCCCTTCCATCGATGGTGGTTGTTCTTGATGTTATTCTTCTTGTTGAACTTCTTCATTATGATCTATGTCTTCTTCATCACCACCTTGTCTTCTCCACTAATTGGTGATAACCTCTGTTAATTATTGAAATTACCTCTACAGCTCTTGTATAATTCAGTTCATCTATGCAACACCTCCTCATCCTCTCACCATTTTTTACTCCTCCAAGATTAGAACTTGCTCTGATATCAAATAATGAAACCGAAAACTATCAAGAATAAAAATTACGAATAGGCCATGATCTTGAAACAATATCTAAAATTGATTCTTATTGATTACTTGAAATAATAAAAAATCCAAACCATGCTTAAATAAGCCTCAACATGGAATTTAGAGTTGACAACCAAAAATTAAAAAAATCTAAAATCTAAAAAGAAATGTCTATTTTTAGCAGCCACTATTTATAATAATTTTTGCATGCAAGTACATGCGGCTCTAAATTTTTTTTTGAAATAACCTAAATACTAAAATTAGCCTATAGAATGAAATTCAACGAAATTTGACTTCCGGTTCTAAAAATATATAATTTCTAAAAGTATAAAATTCTCGAATTTTTTTTTAAACGTTAATTTTGGACCCTTAGATGATCACATTTGGCTTCCAAAAAATATAGAAATCAAATCTAAGTTTATAGAGTAGCTTAAGGTAGAATTGAACTTTTTAATACGGTCGTTTTGGCCCCTGGAAGAGCTCAAACGGAGTCATGAGTCAAAAATTATGTCCTCTGGAAGGTTGACCTATTTTTTCCGTATCAAAACATGAGAGACATTTTACAGCAGGTCATAACAAAGAGAACTTGCACCCAACAGAGTGTAGCAATAGTGAATATATAACAGAAATTAAGAGCAGCAGCAACAGGTGAGGAAGGATAGAAAACAAGGTAGTAGCAGCAAGAAAAATATATTTTATTGACAACAGTGAAGATACGAACGGAGACTTCAAGCACCTCAACTGGATTATAGTTCTTCAATGACATCCTATCCAACGAATCTTCACCTCATTCTAAAGTTTCAGTATTAATTTTTTAAACCAAATCAGCTTTCAGCAAGGCTTCATCTATATCTGATTCTTCTTCTTTGTGTGGCCAGAAGACTTCATAGGCGCAACACCAAGTCCACTGTCGTCCTCTCTAGATTTCACCTTTTCTTGATTCTTGCCTATTAAAAATCAACAATGTTTTCCTTGACCTCACCCTTAAAAGCATTCTAGGTAGCTTATATGCCCTGCACAGGTTGGATATGCTTTATTATGTAAAACGACTTAAACGCCTTCTTAACTTCCTCTTAGATATGCATTGTTATGTAAATCAACCTAAACAACATTTTCAGTTCCTTTTGGATATGAATTGTTAATTTAAAACAACCTAAACATTTTCTAGATTAGCATTGAGAGATTTGATAATAAATATAAGGATGAAAAAAAAAATTGATATAACATAAGATTAAAAAATCTTTCATATCAATTTGACTTGTAGTTCTCATTCTCATATTCTAATAATTAATTTATGAATATGATTTGGAAAACTTTCCCGATTTAAAAATAAAAAACAATCAAATATATTTTTATTTTTTCTAATTTAGAAAACCAATGAAATAAATTTGTATGTAAAAAGAGTAAAGAGAGAAATTATTTAAAAGAACGCAAAACCAAATTACAGTACACTTTTAAAAAAAACACTTGAACACAGTTAGTGTAGGAAAATCACAATAAGAGTGAAGTCTTACTTTTTTTGTTTATGTTAATTTTAGTTTCTATTAAAATTAAAAATAATATATTATTTATTACGTAAATTTAAACTTAAAAAATTAAAATATAAAATTTATGTTTTTTTAAAGATGAGTAATAATAAAAACAAGCTGAAATGTTGCAATCATAAGTATAAACAAAAAGATGAGTAATAATAGAAACAAGCTGAAATGTTGCAATCATAAGTATAAACAACCCAATAAAATGGTAAAGACGTTAAGAAACACATGAGCCTCAATTTGTTTTTATAAAATTCAAAGTGTACTATGATTTTTTTGAATATTTTTGAGTTGCTCTTGAATTGTATTCCATGTAATCTCTTTCAAAGGCACATCCATGGTTGTACAATTTAGTCTTATACATGCCCGACCATAGAAATCATGACATGTTCCTTTCTATATGGCATCAGTATTGTATTTATGTTTCAATCCCTTTGTTTGTAGGGTTTCATAGTCTGCTTCTTCTGGTCTCCATATATTGTGATTTTTAAATTCTGATTATACCTTTACTTTACAGATGTGGAAAGTAAACTATGTTGGGTGACTGAATCTTCTCTTTGAATTAGCTTACATACTCCAAAATAAAAGAACAATAATGGATTCAAGAAAACCACCATATCCATGTTGTAATTATGTATCCAAACGTGTTCAAAATAAAACCTTCACATAGTTGTATGTTATGTAGGTGGAATAGCTCGAACAAAAGTTTCAATATCATTTTTCCTAAAAGCAATCAATGCAACTACATGATAATAATTTACATCATTTGTCATAAACGATTGAGTGGAGAGACCAAAATAGATGTGTGCCTCAAATGTGTATTAATATAAAGGAAGACAAGGACATAGTGGCTTAGCTCTAAAACTAACCCTTGGTGTCACTGATGTATCTCTTTAAATTGATTTAGCAAGGCCTTATATTCATAGTATGAATTAGGATTGCCTAGGTGTATTAACTTACTTTTGAAAATGTAAATTGGAAGAGTAAAGGTATAAGTTAATGAACAATAGGCAAAATGACCAAAAAAAAAAAAAGATATGCCTATCCATGATGGACATTTATAGTTACGAGTTTGTCTACGAGACATGTACGGTCAATTGTTAACATAGGTTTATAAAATAGGTAACAAATATTTTAAATGCACTAAATTGATACATTCTAAACAAGGGGTACAAAGTGCCAATTCCCTATGGGGCACAAGCCTATATCACTGGTTAGTCAATGAGTATTCACTAGCAAAAAACCTGCTCTGTATTTAATAGAAATAACATAATATATACATCAGTACTTACATTTGGAGATACAAACTTTATTATATTGATCAATAACAATAAATGTTATCTCAAAATTTTAGCCTCTTCTTAATCTTGAAATCATATATATTTTTTATTTCATTAGTAAAGGAATGAGGCTTTGAAATAAATTTGTACGTGATTATCTTTGATTACATTGGGGATTGGTCTTTCACCAAGAGGTCCATAAGAGGGTTTAGCTAAGTATGCAGTCATTATTCACACATAATAAAAAAAATTATTAAAAATTATGTTAGTCATTTATTGTAGTGACATAATTATTTTATGGGTCAGACACGTTAACATGATTCATCCAACATTGAAGTCTCTATTAATCACGCTAGATAATCAAACTTAAAGCTATTGATAACAAATTTGGGCCTATTATCAAGTCCATAAGTCTAGTGGTTGGTGCCAATAAGGAGCATTATTTAGATGGAAGTAATTCAAAGGGTCTCACCAAACAAACTGGGCAACAGTGAAAATAATCAACTTCTAGAGGTAATAGTGATGAAGACAAAGGTGAACTGCCTTATTTTCTCTAGGTTACCTAAAATCTTAGTGCAAAACTTTAAGCAAAAATTAATCTAATCCTTGACCTAACAAGAAGTTAGCTAACAATCTCAAGACTGTAAGAAAAAATTAGTCTCATCCCCTACACAACAATAAGGATGCAATCTCAATGCCTAACCCTAAGCCAAAAAAAACTCTATTTACAAAAAAAATAGTATGGTTTGATAAAACCCTAGAACATGTAAATTTTTCTTAAAATCCTATATTATAAACTAAGTGAAGCATTTAATCATCTTTTCTATGAAGAATTTTAATTCGTTTGTATGAATAACAGACTATAGCCTAAAAAACCCAAAAAAGAGTAGTCAAATATTAACAAACTAATTCCCTATAAAGCATTGAAAGGGCTAACTCTACTAAACTAGAGCCCTTACTTAAAAAATACTAAACATAAAAGGTGCCAAGGTTTAAACAAGCACATATAAATAAAGCTTCTTAGGGTATTTGATGATTAGTCCAGGTTTGTTCAAACTTTGAATTGAGCTCAGGTAAGGTAGAATAATGTAGGCAAATAACATTAGTAACTACTGACGGTAGTGGAGAGACAATCCTAAGGCAAAATAATGTAGGGAAATTCAACTAATTTAGTAAAATCATTTCTATTGAGTCTCCTTGTAATTTCCTGTTCATACACATTGCCTATAAACACTACTCATCTCTACATATTGAAAGCACTGGTAGCCATGTGGAAGGCTGAAAGCTTGACTCCCAACTTTTGATTTTGATTCTAAATTTTGATAAAAATCTGAGCCATTTAGCTGAATTTGAACACAAAAGAATTAAAAATCCAAGGAATTATTAAATTGGGAAATAACATACTGAGAAATTTTAAGAAATAAAAATCTAAATAATTATTAAACTGGGAATAACATACTGAGAAATTTTAGCAATGTAAAATTTAATAGAATATACGTACTATTCTTTTAGAAAATAAATACATCCACCTCTGACCATAAAACAAAATATAGGAAAGGGTCCAAACCCTAATACATAGTCTTTAATAAGGACCAATGTTCAAAATCAACCTTAATCATATAATAGACTAGAAAAGCAATATATTAAAGCCCCAATAGAGTATATATCAAACTAAGAAACTAAAAAATAAGAACAAAATGTGTAAAGTAGAAATTGCATTTAGTCTTATATGCCCAAATCATCATTAATTGTGCATAGTTTAAGCTAATGCAGAATAGTGCACTTTAACAGTATAACAATATATTAAGAGTTACTCAAAAAATGAATGATAAGCTACATTTTCCTCAATTATCATAACTAGTTACTCCTTAGAGTATTCCAGGATAAGAGAGAGATAATGTAAGAAACAAACGTGAAGCAAATCGCACTTCAAGAAAGAATTATGCCTACAGTACACACACACACACACACACACACACACACACACACACACACACACACACACACACACACACATAGACATGGACATAAATACATATTTACAGTTTGTTGAAAGCAAGAGGGGATTTTTGAGTCCATTGAAATCCTTGATTGAAATGGAATGTGGTTCCACTTGAGTTGAAACAACTAAGAAATAGAATGATAGTGGTGTTGCTCTTGCGCTGAGTTAAAGAAAAGAACACTCCCTGATATGGTAACCACATTAATGTTGTTGGATGAAAATGTTGCTTAGGGAGGTTTGAATGCTGGACATGGTGATAATAAGGATTGTGTGAAGGCAATGACAAAGGTGAAGATCAATGGCGTGATGTAGAAGAGGCAACCACAAAGAGAGCTTAAACACAAATATCAATGAATAAAGACGGTGGTTAAAATTTGTTTGTGCCACACTAAATGGCTACCAACATGTGCACTGCCCAGATCTACAAAGAAAACCCATTGTCTAGCTCTTTAATGAATACCCACAGCCTAATTCTGCAATAAAAAACCACAGCTTTCATTTATAGAATTTTACTTTAATGATGATTATGCACTTACTTTGTTGATAGAAATGAAATTATTCATAACATCTAATTTTATTGATTAATCACAATGCCTGAAATAATATAATTTATTCTTTCCTTTAAACAACTTGTAGATTATTTTGGCAAAAGTTTAGGTATATTTGTGAGCATGAAAATCATTATATTTGGATTGGACAGGGAGACAAAATTTATTGACAAGTTAATGTGAAATGAAGCCAACAATCCCTCCCTTCAAGACTAATAATAAATGTGATGCTTTTTAGTTTTAATAGACCAAATATAAAGTCGTGATATTAAATCTATCCTGTAGATACATTAAAATGCACAGATTTAGATAAATTAAAATAGAAATAAAATAAAAGAATGAGAAGAATAAAATTGAAGAAAAAGAATTTTGTGCCAAATTTAAGTTTCTACCTTTCTTATTGCATATGTTTAATTCCATTACCAAACACGCTTACATGCTTTACAAATTTCTCAAAGTACATGACCTCCCTTCGTGCTCAATTCCTAAGACATTCTACGAAGAAGAAGAATGAAAAAGCATTATTCTACATAAGATTTATATATCATGGTAGTCTTCGATAAGAAGCTAAAAATAAAATGGAGACGCATGAAATATTTTTAAGGTTACTCAATCTATTCCAATTCTTCTGTTAAACCACAACATAAAACAACATGGATTATTAAACATGCAAGTTTAGAAAACTTGTGTAAAATTATGCCACACCCTTTAATCGTTGCCGTTGTGTGTTGTCATTGGTTGTTTGGTATCCTGTCATTCACCCCACCGTTTTGCCGTCTGTCCTTTTAAAAATGCAATTGTAAACTGTATATTTATTATCTAATTTTTTGCCAAATCCAAAACAATAGAACTTATGTAATGTCAGAAATAGACATAATAGTTCTAAGAATTCTTATTTTCCCATTTAATTTTTTGTTTTTGTTCCGTTTTTTTGTTGCTCTCTATGAATTGGTGGTTTTGACCTCAGAAAATAAATAATCTGAGTTGCTGTGTTTTCCTTGATGCTATTTCAATTTAAGGTCATCGAATCATCTGGAACCTCTCCAATTCCTTATCCCTTTTTATACACAGTATTGCTTTATTGATGACTGAATCTATTCAAACTAGAATAGTTTGAGAATATTTTAGTTTTCATGATCCAAGTCAGATCACACGAGAAAACAAATTTTTTGAAAACCAAAGAGAAATCAATATTTAGAGCCAACCAAAAAACATGATCTTATAGGCGTATAAGAAGTGACTTTGTTTGAGGATCATTGATTTGAATTAAAACTTGTAAATGAATATGTTTTCTTATATTTTTTGTCATTTCATTGCAATCAAAAGAAAATAGTATTAAGAAAAGGCTGAAGAGAAATCACCCACACCAGGTGATATTGAAGAGGAATAATGATGAGCTCCCTGTATATGTCAAACAAAACTCCAATTCCTTGCAGTAGCAGCAGAGAAAGAGGAATTACATAGGAGTAAGGTAGATCATGGCGTAAATGGGTGGTGGAGATTCGTGATCCAATGAAAGCAACTCGAATATCCTTCGGAACATTCCAGACAGCTTACGACGCTGTCAAAGCCTATGATGACACTAATTTAACATTTAGAGGAGCAAAGGCCAAACTCAACTTCCCATAAAAGGCATCCTTAATGGCCCTGGTGGCTTAAAAATTTGTCAAGGGGACAAATTGGTGACTTTGAGTCAGTAATGTGGGAACTGAGTTATTAAATTAGTCAGCATTGCAGGACAAAGTTTCTCTCCTATTATTCGGAGGAGTTACCTTTATTGAAAGCCAAAAAGGAAAAAATGGGGAAAAAACTATTTACATCAAAAATATTTTCTATTGGTGGTTTCGTACTTTTAACTTGAAAGTACGTAAAAGAGGTAGAATAGAAATGAGGAGAAAGAAAGGATTAATGGAAAGAAATGATGAATAAAGAAAGGAAATAAATAAGGGAGGATAGGGTTGTTATAGTCAGTTAAATACATAAACTACAATGATAACCCTGAAAAAAAGAAAGACAACTCTGGATAACTAAATACAAAAACTCACTAGACTAGTCCAAGAAGGGTAAAACACTATGTGCATTGAAACCTCTCTCACTCAATGGGTGGTAAAGACATAATTACACCCTTAGGAATGCAAAACATATATTGAAACAATTTTCTAATACTAATAGAAGACTAAAGACAACTATCCCATATTTATCTGTAAAAGATAATTAAAATATTACGTAAACCCCACCAAGATTCCACATTTATAAAAACAACACAAGAAGATTGTAAAAGAAATACATAATGTGAAATTCTCATTTTTTGACAATTTGATAGGGATTATGAAAATAATTTGAAGGTAAAGATATAGAGACAAATGAATCATATGCAAAGTTATTACTCACAAAGAAATCTTGAAAACAAAGTCTGCAAAATCTCTCTGTTCTGATCTTTATTGAGTCAAAAATACAATCTCATCCTTTAAAAGTTTCTATAGAGTTTCATTGTCAAAATTCCCTTGTTTTACATTGAGCCTTAGATTCATATTTATAGCATGGGGAGGTGGTTACGATGTATAATAACCTTTTTTACTATTTTGAAGGTGCAAAAGTGATTTTATAAAAATGCACCACTTAAGTGATGCAAAAGTGCATTGATGAAATTGCATCGTATGCAAAAATGAATTTACAAAATTGCACCTCTTGAAAGATGCAAAAACACATTGATGCTTTTGTACCACTTGAAATGTACAAATCAAAATTTCATGATTTGCTTTAGAAACCAAGCACTTCTAGATTTGTTTAGCATATCAATTGTTTCTCTCACATTTCATTATCAAAACATTTACTCCAGAGATTGTTACCAGTTTTAGGATTTTTATCTCCTTATCAAAGACGTCCATGAAATAATTATAGGATTTCCAAAAAATACCTTCTTCATATTTTTATAAAATGACTTGAAAGCCATTGATCAGATCTTTATCTTTGAAAAGTATTCATGTCTTCAATAGCTGGAGGGTACTAAAAAAGGCCATCGAAAATACTTTGTATCAGTTATCTATGCCAAGATAGACACATATATCAAATTTGGAAGCATATAGAAATCATGTGAACCATTTGACAAATTACCTCGAATGAATTTGATTCTACTTGGAGACCAGTTGATTGCATTTCTTTGACTAGGTGGCACATGAACCATTGTGTTCATTTTTATTAGTCACAATCATTTCATTTGATGCAGTATTTTGTTACTATATTGTAGTCATTATTTCTCATTAAGACATGTGAGCGAATATTTACCACACAAGTACAAATGATATGTGAGATTCTGGTGACATATTTAGTTTGAGATAGCATTTACGTGAGTCGATAATTCAAAATCAACTTATACTTTATATGTTGGTTATGTCTTCTTATCCTCAAAACATGTTATTCGATGCATGGGAGAAATATTGATCACCGTTCTGTCAATCATATTTGTGGATGATATATGCACAATATCATATGACACAAAAGCCTCACCCTTCGTGATGTCACCAACCACATAAATATCATGTTTATTTGTATTACCTTAACCAACATACAAAGGTTGAGCATAACATGTGATCTATTATCATATTTCACTATTAGATATGCATTGTCAAAGATATCCAATACCTTGCCATTATATTATTCATCTTTGTGATTCATATCATGTGACCCTGAAGCTATCACTCCTATAGGGCTCACTCTAATAATTAGATTTATAAATTTTAAGATGTAGCAACATTTCTCTACCAAGGTGCCTCTTGTATTGACATTGAACTTGTTCTAATTGTGAACCTTGACAAGAAAAGGAAAGTGATGCTCTCTGATTATAACCATCCAAACTCATCCAAACACCCAACTCTCAACTATTGTGACCACTTTAGCTATGGGCGGCATGTACCTATATTCCAATCCAACTTTTAATATATCCAGTGTTTCCATGACTGCTGATATGAACTTTTTGCAATGTTCTACTATGGTGTAGAGAGGTTTTTATTTAAGGATGTGATGAGACTTTGGGTGGATATGGAATCAATTTCATTAATAAATATAATGGATGGGGCATTTTTCTCAGTCTCCTCAAAGGCCTTCCAGAGATTGATTTCACTTTCTTTAGTTAAATTTGACATAATTTCAGAGCCATTGATAAAAAAAATGCACCAGTACCATTTGTAACTGCCCTAACAATTAAGGTTTTCCTCAAACCAGGTGGTCCATAAAGTATAATACCATTTGGAGGCCTCACACTAATTTATTTGAAGAGTTGTGGATGCCAAAGTGGAATTTCTAATAATTCACAGATCTAATTCATTTGTTTTCGTAGACCACCAACATCATCATAACCAATTTCATCTAATCTATCATCATCATCATCAAGCTTTACAGGCTCATCCTCCAGAAAATTCTATATTATGAGAAATAACACAATAATCCCCAGGGTCTGTCACATTCTAATACAAAATTATATCATGGACATCCATAAAAATAAAAATGTCTTTAGGGGGTGCAAAAAAGGATCCATTGGCCAATTTGAAATATACTCCACACCCACTCACAGAGAATAATTTGGAAACATCACTGCATTATCATGTCATCATGTAGATCTCTTATTTACACCATTGCTTAACTTCCATTCTGACAATATCCTACATGCATAGCATTCTAAGAGACAATGTCTCTTTCAAGCATATTGCAAAACACTTTATGAGAGTCTTCTACATTGATTCAATTTTTCAAATAGTTTGTGCTTTATAAATGCTTCCACATTGTCCACACATATCTACAAGGGAACCTACAATTACAATGTTTGACAAAATCCACTTTCCATTATGCTTACATGAATGTCAATATTTTTTTCCAAAGCTTTTAATTTGGCACATGCTTAGAGTACATTGGCAAAGCTAAAGGGATTGGTTGGACACCCATTCATTGCATTTTGTTGAAATAATGCCAAAACCTGACGAAGTCATCCATATGTTTTGTAATTTGCACTCATCACATTCCATGAGAAGTTGTCTTGCTATGTCATTTTGTCAAACATTTCATAAGCATCTGTGAAACCACAACACTTGATATACATGTTGATAATCTTATTTTGAACATGAAACTTTTGGGAAGACTAAGTCTCACTTGCACGGCTTGGGGAAATAATCACAACAGTTGCACGGGAGTGAAAAAATAAATCTACAAATTGCACAGCCAGGTAGTGGAAAGTTTATTTGAACTGCTAGAGAAAACTAAAAAACAAATTATAATTTGCATGGAAGTGAAAAAGCTTTTTGCAATTTGCACCCAATTATTTTTTTTTCACTTTGCACCGAAAAGGTTTTTGCACTTTGCACAACTTATGAAAAAGGAAAATATGTTTATGCAACTCGCAAAAAGCAAAAAAAAGGATTTTGGCAAATTAGTGGGAAAGCTAGCAATGTTTTGAATGTAGGGTTCAAACAGGTTTAAAAAACATTTTGGAATGAAAACATAAATATACCCTAAATTTTAATTTTTGAAAATTTCAAAATTTCTAGCATTTTCGGGTGAAATACAAAAATATTTACTCATATTTTTAAAAATTAATTTTTTCACCACTTATTCTGACTTGTCGCAGCGCGAGTATTCCTCCCCATGTTTGTTTCAATCACCCGAGTTTAATCATAATAGCCAATTTGCGCAAAATGGGAGTAATGATCTTCTTTATGATGCATTTACAGGATCTCATCGTCAGCAACAATATCAGCTGCATAAATCCTCCATTAAATGCTATCCAAGTTTAAGTCATGAGTAATTGATAAGGACGCCTATTTTGGTTCAACCGGAGTACACATATCAATGTTTATCAATGTAAAATAGATATGTACGTCACCAACAGCAGCAGATGCTTCCTGGGCAGCATTTAGCTTAGTATTTTGACAATATTTTCCAGAAAGTGCTACAAATCAAATATCTGGTAAACCAGATTCCACTCAAACTCTGCCAACTCGTGGACATCATTTGATCTACGAAGATACTTGACAAGAAGTAAGAGGCCGCACCTGTTAATTATTACTTATTATAACCGTCAGAGGCCATATTGCCAGTCAAGCTGGAATTGTTTTTATTTATTTATCTTTACACAAAAGCCGTTTTTTCATTCTTACAGGGATCCCTATAAAAAAATCATCTAAGAATGAATGATTTTGTTATGTTTCAGATTAATAAAACTTCGAGAGGAAGATATACACAAAAGTATGATAAGTCTAGCATCCAGTGCTATTATTGCAAGATGTATGGACACTATAATAGTGAGTGTAGGAATAAGTAGTATGTCATGAATAAGAAAAACTGAAATTTCAGTCATAGACAAGAGGCTAAACCTAGTAGGAATGAGAGTGGAAACTTTTTTATAACATGCAACATTGCCAACAAAGTAGTAAAGAAACATGGTACTTGGATAGTGGTTGTAGCAACCACATTAGTGGGAAAAAAGAGATGTTCAACAACATTCATGACTCAATCAAATTAGAGGTGAAGATGGGAAATATTGAGAATGTTCCCCTCATAGTCAAATGCATAATATTTATTTGCACCAAGCAAGGTGATAAAAGAAAAATCCAAGATGTATATTCTGTGCTCAGATTGAAGCAAAACCTTATTAACATTGAGAAGCTTGTCCAAAATGGGTACAAGGTCAAATCTAAGAATAGTGAGTGCATCCTCCTTGATAAGAGTGGCTGCAATAGGAAGATTACAATAGTTAAGATGAAAGTAATCATATATTTCCATTGAGAATGTAAAGTGACCTTGTAATAGTTCCTAAAACTATGGTAGTAGATGAGTATACTCTTCGGTATCTACAGTAGGGGCATTTGAGATTTAGAGGGCTGAACTTTCTTCACAAGAAGCACATGGTGAAAGGGTTTCCCCTTATAGAATAGGCAACCAAGGTGTGTGAAGAATGCATATTGAGGAAGTAACATAGGAGTGCCTTTCTTATGGGTAAATCATGGAGAGCTAGAGCTCCTCTAGAATTGATACATTCAAACTTGTGTGGTCTAATGAAGACCCCTTCTCTATTCAAGAATGTCTATTTCATGACATTCATAGATGATTATAGCTAGAAGATATGGTTGTATTTATTGAAGAATAAATTAGAATCATTTGAGACCTTCAAGTAATTCAAGGCCATGGTAGAGAAGCAAAGTGGTCACTACATTAAAATTTTATGGATGGATAGAGGGGGAGATTATATCTCCAATGAGTTCATTAATTTTTTCAAGGATCATAACATAAAGAAATAATTTATAACCATGTATACACCACAATAAAATGGTGTGGTTGAGAGGAAGAATATGACCATCTAAGAGATGGCAAGAAACATGCTAAAGGCAAAGGGTTTGCCTAAATATTTTTGGGTTGAAGCTGTAGTAATAGCCATGTATTTTTTGAATATAAGTCTAATAAAGAGTGTTAGGGATGTTATCCTCAAGAATCTTGGAGTAGTCAGATGCCAAGTGTAGAGCACCTTAGAGTTTTTGGTTGTGAAGCATAGGCACATGTGCCCAACCAAAGAATAACAAAATGGGATGATAAAGGTGAGAAGTGTATTTTTATAGGGTATAGTGACCAATCAAAAATATACCAATTATACAATTTCATCAATAAAGAGTTCATAATCAACCATGATGTTCAATTCATTAAGCATGAAGCTTGGAAAGAGAGAAATAAAGAAGAGCATGTGGAAACAAGGTCCAGTGGACCCTTTATTGAATCTAAAGTAATATGTGGTTCAATCAACAACACATCAAGTTGGACCCCTATTTCACATAGGGTTGATTCATCTCATGGAAACAACCATTATGGAGGTCAAATATCTATTCAAGAGTCAACATCATCCTCCTCTAACTAAAATAAATGCCAAACAAAGACAAGGAGCTTGCAATAAGTCTTTGAGCAGTCAAGATATGAAGAAAATCCAAATGAAGCTATGAATTATGTTCTCTTTTTATCAGCTGATCCTATCTACTTTGGAAAAGTAGTCAAGGATGATAAGTGGTGTGAGGAAATGGATGCAGAGATGCATGCCATAGAGAAAAATGAGACTTGGGAGTTAGTTGACCCACCAAAAGGAAAAGAGGTCATAGGAGTTAAGTGGGTGTAAAAGATAAAAACAATTCCTTAAGGCAAGATAGAGAGGCATAAGACAAGCCCAGTGGTGAAGGGCTTCGAGAAAATGCCCAAATGTGATTACAATGAAATATTTACACCTATAGCAAGGCTAGAAATGGCAAGGACAATCATAGCCATTAGTACCCAACACAAATAGAAGGTACATCAAATAGATGTAAAGTCAATTTTTTTTATTGGATTGCTAGAAAAAGAGATCTATGTTGGACAACCATTGAGATATGATATTCTCAAGCATGAGAACAAAACATATAAGATGAAAAAGGCATTATATGGGCTCAAGAAAGCCCCAAGAGAACATTACAGTTGTATAGACTCATACTTGTTGAGTAATGATTTTAGCAATAGTGCAAGTGTGCCCACATTTTATATCAAAGCATACAAAGAAGGTATTTTGATTATTGCATTGTATGCAGATGATATAATATTCACTAGTAACATAAATTAGTTCATTAAATAATTCAAAACAATAATGAAAAATGAATTTGAGATGAGTGATTTGGGGTTCTTGAAGTATTTTATTAGAATAGAAGTCAAACAAATGGATGAAGTCATATTGATATGCCAATCTAAATATACAAATGAGATTTTAGAGAGGTTTAAGATGTTGGATAACAAGCCTATACTCACTCCAGCTAAGACAAGTTTTAAGTTGTGTAAATATTATTGTAGTAGTAAATTATACCCTACATACTATAAGAGCCTAATGGGAAGCCAAATGTATTTGACTTCAACAAGGCCATACATCATGTATGTAGTTAGACTCATATAAAGATTTATGGAGATGCCAAAGGAGACACATTAGCAAGTAGTTAAGAGGATATTAAGGTACATTAATAGAATAATGGAGTATAGAGTTTTGTATGCTACAATAGATAAATGTTAGCTTGTTTTTTACATGAACAATGATTGGGTAGGTAGCTTTGATGATCGAAAGAGTACTTCAGGCTATGCTTTTCATCTTAGTTTAGGAGCCATATCTTGGGATTCAAAGAAACAACTGATAGTGTCACTTTCTACATCTGAAGTGGAGTATATCATAACCAATGCAAAAACATGCGAGGCTATATGGTTGAGAAGGATACTTTTTGATTTACATGAGGAGTAGCAAGGAGCTTCTATGGTCTATTGTGATAATTTATCATCTATAGTGTTTTTATATAACCTCATCTTTCATGGTAGGAGGAAGCATATTACAATTAGGTATCACTTCATTCGAAAGTTAGTCCAAAATCGTATCATAGAGTTAAGATTTTACAAGTTTGATAAGCAACCGGCTATTATTTATACTAAGCTATTGTCTAAAGACACTTTCATGCACCTAAGAAGAAGGTTAGGCGTTATTAATGAAATAAAATTAGGCTTACAAAGTTTTAAGGTAGCTCTGGATTCCTACAACAAAGCTATAGATTTTAGGAGGGTGGCTACAGACTTTAATAGCCTAGTTACATATATTAATAGGCTACATATGGATTTCAACTAAGTAGTTATGAATTTCAGTAGGATAGCTACAGATTATAGCAGATTTATAAATTTTGATAGTATAACTGGAGATTATAATCCACCTATGGATTTTGTTGTGGTAATTATAGATTTTAATAGTCCCGATGTGGATTATATTAGCAGAGCTATAAACTTTAGTAACGAAGCTCTTAACATGCATAAAAAAGGTGCAAAAGCATTTGGGAAGATAAAGAGAAGTTATGAAGAGGTATTGAAGACTGAGAAAAGTCTAGATGACCATGGTAGGAAGGTCCAAAAAAAGAAGAGTGTTAAAATATTATTATTTTTATTCCTACCTAATACCATAGCTAGCTCCAAAACAAAAAAAAATATATGCATCTTTTTGAAATTTGAAGTTTTGACTATAGTGTAAAGTTGGGTGATAAAATGGGAATTAGGTGTGTAGTAAGAAAATAAAAAGAAAAGGGAGCATATATAAAAAAATGGAAATTTAATGCAATATTAAAAATAAGGAACAACTGTTGTAAAAAAAATAGAGCAAGAATATAATGAAACCAAAAATTATCAAGAAGAAAAAAATTACCAATAGGCCAAAATCTTGAAACAATTCCTAGAATTGATTTGTATTTATTGCTTAAAATAATTACAAACCCAAAACATGCTTCCATATGTGTCAGTTCAAAATTTAGAGCTGACATGCAAAATTTTTAAAAATCTAATATCTAAAAGAATGTCTATTTTTAGCAGTTGCTATTTATAGTAAGTTTTGCATGCAAGTGTGCACGGCTCCAATTTTTTTTTGAAATAACCTAAATACTAAAACTAGTCTATGGAATGAAATTCAACTAAAATTGACTTTCAATTCTAAAAATAGAAAATTCTCAAATTTTAATTTCAGACCCTAAGATGATCACGTTTGGCCTCTAAAAAAATATAAAAATCAAATCTAAGTGGATAAGGTGGCTTAGGTCAGAATGAATGTTTTTTATATGATTGTTTTTATGCATGGAAGATCTCAAATGAAGTTACGAGTTGAAATTTATGGCCTCCAGAAGGTTGGCCTATTTTTTTGCATCATTCTCCTCTGATTGAAAACAAATTATCTCTTACGAGTTGATCTGATTATATTGCTACCATTTTTTTTATTATCAATTTTATTTAGCTCCTATTTTATAATTCAAGTGTTATATTCTTGCTACAATCCTTCCCACTACACTAAATACCTGTTATAATTTCCTTGTCTTGTGCTCACTATCTTCATAACCAGAACTTTCACTATTTTTTCTTTCTTCTTTACAACTTACTGCTCCCAATTCACTTATTCATATTTGTCATTTTCACCATCTTATATATGTAATTCGTATAAATATAAAACACTAAATACTGGATATATATCAAAATTATATAGTAAACTCAGCTCATATATATTATCATTAATTTTCTTCACAATTTTGCATGGCTCAATTTTATTATACTTCAACTTATTATATGTGCCTTTTGGAAATATCTCTTTTCTCATGTAAACCCTTACCAACTCTCCTTCAAATACCTTATATCTTCTTCCGACATCCACTTCTACTTTATATTTCTCATTACTTTCCTACAACTTTCTTCTTGCTCCTTACAACTACTGTATATGCTCTACAAACATGTCTACATCATCACTAATTCGATCTGTAATTGGAAATTGTACCAAGTCTAAAATACCCATAATATTTCTCCCATAAACAATTTGATCTGTTCACTGAACTGTTATATGCAAATTCTTCATGTGGTAAAGTCAAGTCCCATTTCTTTGGCTTCTCTTCCACTATGTATCTCAATAAATTTTCCAAGCTCCTATTCACAATTTTTGTCTGTCCATCTATTTATGCGTGATATGCAGTACTAAATTATAGCTTAATAACCATCTTCTTCTACAAAGTCCTCCAAAAATGGCTTAGAAATTTTGTGTCCCTATCTAAAGTTGTAGTTTTTGGGTCACCATGCAATCTCACAATATCTATAAAAAATAAATTTGCAACTCTAGTGGTATCATTGGTTTTATTACATGCAATGAAATGAACCATTTTAAAAAATCTGTGTAAATAATAAAAATTGAATCATTACCTCTGTGTGTGTTTGACAATCCCAATACAAAGTCCATAGTCAAATCTGTCGATGATCCTCTTAGAATTAGAAATGGCATGTATAGTCCAGTATTTTATACATGTGATTTAGCCACTTGACATATTATAGACCTTGAAACATACCTTGTCATATCTCTATTCATCTTTGGACAAAAATACTTTTCCTTCACAAAATCTATTGCCTTCATCTTACCAAAATGTCTAGCCAAACCACCACTATGTAATTATCTTATTATATTCTCTCATAGGGACCCAACTAGAATGCATAATTATTTTCCTTTGAAGAGATAAATTTATTGTATAAGATACTCATCATGAATAATATCTATCCCACCTACTAATGGATTCATGTATTGTTCAACTATCTTGCTAAAATATAGATCAGTACCATATAATTTTTTGATAACTTCAAATCCAACTACTTCACTCACCATAGTAGTTAATAATGCTACTCTCCTACTCAATGCATCAGCTACCTAATTTTATTTTCTTGATTTATGCTTCAACACAAAAGTATACCTCTACAAGAAAGAAATCCACTTTGCAGGCCTACTATTCAACTTCTTTTGTGTATTCACATACTTCAAACCTTCATGATCCATCAAAAGTATAAACTCCTTAGGTACCAAGTACTACCTCCAATGTCTTAATGCTTGTACAATTGCATAAATTTCAACATCATAACTAGAATATTTTATCCATACCTCATTTAATTTTTGACTGAAATATGATATTGGCTTTCCTTTTTGACTAAATACAACACCAATTCTCACAATTGAAGCATCACAATCAACCTAAAATTCTTTGTTAAAATATGGTAATGCTAAAATTGGTCTTTCTATAATCTTCTTCAAAATTTTACAACATTTATGGCTACTCTAGTCCATGTAAATTCCTTCCCTTTCATGCAATCTATTATTGGTGCCACAATAATACTAAATTTTTGAATAAATTTTGTGTAAAAAGTTGATAAACTGTGGAAACTTCTTACCTCTATAATGAGTTCTAGAATAGGCCACTCAACAATTACCTTTATCTTTTTTTCATCCATTTTCACTCCATTTTGTGAAACTGAAAATCTTAAAATACTAAACTATTCAGGATAAACATGCACTTCTTCAAATTTATATACAACTTTTCCTTTCTTAACAAATCCATTACCATCCTCAAATGTTGTAAGTATTATTCCTTAGTCCTACTGATACCAAAATAGCATCAAAATAAACAACCACAAACTTACTAATATATTCTCATAGCACTATATTCATCACCTTCATAAATGTGTTAGGTTCATTACATAATCTAAATGACATCATCATCCACTCATATAAGCCATCCCTGATCTTCAATGCAATTTTTCACTCTTCTCCTTCACGAATTTGAATCTGATAGTAACCATTGCTTAGATCAATTTTGGTAAAATATTTTGTTCCTGCTAGCACATCTATCATTTCATCTAAATGAGGTATACAAAACTTATAATTTATTGTAATATTATTAATCTCTCTACTATCCATACACATTCTCCATCCTCCATCTTTCTTTGGAGTTAGCAATGTTGGTGTTCACCATGGACTCGTACTCTCCCTTATCATTTTTGTCTTAGAAATTTAATAATTTATTTACTTAATTCTGTATGTTTTATTGGACAAATCCTATAAGCTGCTTAATTGGATAGAGCTGATCTTAGAATAAAATCAATGTCATGTTGAATATCTCTCTTTGGTGGTAAACCATCTCATAACTCATCAGGGATAACATCTTCATATTATTTCAACACTCTTTTTGCTTTCTGTTGGTAGTAGCACCTTTTCTATTTTTTCATTCTTTGTTACTAATGTATAACATCCTGCTACCTTCATATTGTGGATAAATTCTTTAATACAGATAATGCTTTCTATCTTCTCTTCCTCTTTAAGAGGTAACAAAACTACTTTTGTACCATATTTCTAAAAAGTATATGTTTTTTGTCCATCATGAATTATTTCCCTATCAAATTGTCATGGTCTCTCCAATAACATGTGACATGCATCTATCGAAATAACATCACACCATATCTCATCATTAAATTTTTTTTTATAGAAAATTTGGTTACACATCTCTTATCTACTATAACTTCATTCCCTTTCTTAAATCATGAAATCCGATAAGGATTAAGATGTTTTTCACAGTGTAAATGTATTTTCTCAATCATTTATTTAGAAATCATATTTTCACAACTACCACCATCTTTAATTACTTTGCATACCTTTCCACCCAAAATGCATATTATTCAAAAAATATTTGATGGCAACCATGCATCACCACCTTCTTTATTCTACACTCGATCCTTCCTTCAACCAATCATAGTTCTTATCATGAGATTCTCTCCAACATCAACGGGTGTAACTTCAGTATTTTGTTCTTCTATTTTAGGCTTAACTAGATTTACTCTTGGATGATCTTCTAGCCTCCTTTTTAAATTTTGATAGTGTAGATACTCAAATGCTTTGTGCCCTTCTTCTTCACATTTATAATAGATATAAGATCTGTGTTGATTTAGAAACCATCTTATAGCACCTCTATAACCTTGCCCTCTATAAAATCCTGTTCTTCTTTATTGGTATTGAAACCCTTCCCTATTATCATGTTAACTTTCTGCACCACATAACAATTCATATTTATTGTCATTAAATCCACCTCTAGTGGTATTAAACTGACCTCATTCCCTTATTGGAGTGGATCCACCTCTTTTTACATCAATAGATGTCCTATTAAAATTCTATCTATTTTATTTCTCTTCTACCTTCAAAGGTAATTGATAAGCCTCCTCAATGTTAATTATTCTATGCATGCTTAATTCATATTGAATAAAAAAATTTAAACCATTGATATATCTTGCATCCATCTGCTCTTCTGTTTCATCATGCTCCACTCGTATGAAAAGATTATAAAATTCATTTGTATACTCTTGTATACTATAATTTTTTTGTCTAAAATTCTAAAATCTTCTATATAGGTTTTGTGAATAATTCACTGGAAGAAGTTTCTTCCTCAACTTCTTCTCCATATTTTTTCATGAATTTATCTTCTGTTTACCTTTTCTCCATCTCTTTTTCTATAGGTAATTAGACTAAATCATCGCATGACCTTTCAATTTTATGTATGTAAACTTTACTTTTTTGTCTTCTCTCTTAGTCTTCCACTCGAATAACTTCGTCATGCTATTCATCTAATCTATCAACTCCTCCGATTTTAAACTTCCTCCGCAATCTGAAACATCAACCTTTATTCTTTCATTTCTTCCTTATAAAACCTGAACTATCATCTCTTCCATCAATGGTGGTTGCTCTTGATGTTATTCTTCTTGTTGAACTTCTTCATTATGATCTGTGTCTTCTTCATCACCACCTTGTCTTCTCCACTGGGGATAACCTCTGTTAATTATTGAAATTACCTCTACAACTCTTGTATAATTCAGTTCATCTATGCAACACCTCCTCATCCTCTCACCATTTTTTACTCCTCCAATATTAGAACTTGCTCTGATATCAAATAATGAAACTGAAAACTATCAAGAATAAAAATTACGAATAGGCCACGATCTTGAAACAATACCTAAAATTGATTCTTATTGATTATTTGAAATAATAAAAAATCCAAACCATGCTTAAATAAGCCTCAACATGGAATTTAGAGTTGACAAGCAAAAATTTAAAAAATCTAAAATCTAAAAGAAAATGTTTATTTTTAGCAGCCACTATTTATAGTAATTTTTGCATGCAAGTACACGCGGCTCTAAATTTTTTTTGAAATAACCTAAATACTAAAATTAACCTATAGAATGAAATTCAACGAAATTTGACTTCCGGTTCTAAAAATATATAATTTCTAAAACTATAAAATTCTCAAAAAATTTATTAAACATTAATTTTGGACCCTTAGATGATCACATTTGGCTTCCAAAAAATATAGAAATCAAATCTAAGTGGATAGAGCGGCTTAAGGTAGAATTGAACTTTTTAATACGGTCGTTTTGGCACCTGGAAGAGCTCAAATGAAATCATGGGTCAAAAATTATGTCCTTTGAAAGGTTGACCTATTTTTTCCGTATCAAAACATGAGAGACATTTTACAGCAGGTCATAACAAAGAGAACTTGCACACAACAGAGTGTAGCAATAGTGAATATATAATAGAAATTAAGAGCAGCAACAACAGGTGAGGAAGGATAGAAAACAAGGTAGTAGCAGCAAGAAAAATATATTTTATTGACAACAGTGAAAATAAACAAGGAAAGTTATTTTTGAGGTCATTTGTGAGTTACTTTTATAGAGCTGTAACTGTTTTATGTAAAAGAAGTTTTTTCAGATTTAAATATATGTAATTTTATTGTTTATTCCTTCATTGTCTTTTCTCCCTTACATTAATTTTTATCTTGTTTATTTGCTACTGACCTGGACATTCAAATTTGGTATAATTTTCATGCATATACTTTTGGTAATTTCTCCCTACACAACCATTATAGCTGTTACCCTTTCCAACATAGACAACGCTGAAGAAAAACAAACTAAGTGAAAGAAACGTGGACCAAACAAATGTGTCATGCTTGAAAAGTGAACCACAGCTATGCCAATAAAAAATTTCCTTCGATCCAGACATCAGTAACTTGCCGTGCACCTAATGTGAAGGAAATAAACTTTAGTTTAATATATTAAAATGAAAAAAAAAAATTACTTTTATTTTTTTAATTTAAATATTAACAGGAAATTATTTATTAATTACATCCGTCATAGCTTCATTGTGACTCTGAGATACATATAAACAAACTGAAGTATCATAAAATTTCTCATCCACAATGAATTTACAATTACTCATTTTCCCTTAAAAACGAAGTTACTGTTATCGTTTGTTTGTTTATTTTTAAATTTAATAATATAAATAAAACTCTCATTTTTATTATTATCAGCATTACAATGTTCAAAAAGATATATATATATATATATATATATATATATATTCAATGCCTTCTTTTTAAACTATTTTATTGTTTTAAAGTTTTTGAAAATGATAAACAATTTTTCATTTCATATTGAGTTTGAGATAAAGCTTGAACTATCATCTCTTCCATCAATGGTGGTTGCTCTTGATGTTATTCTTCTTGTTGAACTTCTTCATTATGATCTGTGTCTTCTTCATCACCACCTTGTCTTCTCCACTGATTGGTGATAATCTCTGTTAATTATTGAAATTGCCTTGACAGCTCTTGTATAATTCAGTTCATGTATACACCTCTTTATCCTCTCACCATTTTTTACTCCTCCAAGACTAGAACTTGCTCTGATATCAAATAATGAAACTGAAAACTATCAAGAATAAAAATTACGAATAGGCCAAGATCTTGAAACAATACCCAAAATTGATTCTTATTGATTACATGAAATAATAAAAAACCCAAACCATGCTTAAATAAGCCTCAACCTGGAATTTAGAGTTGACAAGCAAAAATTCAAAAAATCTAAAATTAAAAAAAAAATGTCTATTTTTAGCAGCGACTATTTATAGTAATTTTTGCATGCAAGTACATGTGGCTCTAAATTTTTTTTGAAATAACCTAAATACTAAAATTAGCCTATAGAATGAAATTCAATGAAATTTGACTTCCGATTCTAAAAATATATAATTTCTAAAAGTTTAAAATTCTCAAAATTTTTATTAAACGTTAATTTTGGACCCTTAGATGATCACGTTTGGCCTCCAAAAAATATAGAAATCAAATCTAAGTGGATAGAGTGGCTTAAAGTAGAATTGAACTTTTTAATACAGTCGTTTTGGCACCCGGAAGAGCTCAAACAAAGTCATGATTCAAAAATTATGTCCTCTGAAAGGTTGACCTATTTTTTCTGTATCAAAACATGAGAGACATTTTACAGCAGGTCGTAACAAAGAGAACTTGCACCCAACAGAGTGTAGCAATAGTGAATATATAACAGAAATTAAGAGCAGCAGCAACAGGTGAGGAAGAATAGAAAACAAGGTAGTAGCAGCAAGAAAAATATATTTTATTGACAACAGTGAAAATAAACAAGGAAAGTTATTTTTGAGGTCATTTGTGAGTTACTTTTATAGCGCTGTAACTGTTTTATGTAAAAGAAGTTTTTTCAGATTTAAATATGTGTAATTTTAGTGTTTATTCCTTCATTGTCTTTTCTCCCTTACTTTAATTTTTATCTTGTTTATTTTCTACTGACCTGGACATTCAAATTTGGTATAATTTTCATGCATATACTTTTGGTAATTTCTCTCTACACAACCATTATAGCTGTCACCCTTTCCAACATAGACAACGCTGAAGAAAAACAAACTAAGTGAAAGAAACGTGGACCAAACAAATGTGTCATGCTTGAAAAGTGAACCACAGCTATGCCAATAAAAAATTTATCCAGATTCAACAAATTAGAAAGATATGTTACAAGCATTTATCCATCCATTAGTAAACTTATAAATAACGGATTGGTAATAAAGTTTTCTTTTGAGAGTACATTTCAAATCACATCATCTTCCATATTTCTTTTAATTTTCTCTTGGATATGCATTTTTTATTAAAATTATTGTTAAATGTCAGATTTTTTTAAAGGTGTGCCACCTTTTTACAATGGAGGGGAAAAACAATTTCAGACTATCGAGACTCTTCTACCAACAAAAAATAAAACAGGTTACATAAACACCGTGAGAATGCTGCAACTCTATTACATGATACAATAGAAACCAAAAAAATAAAACTATGACCTTCCCATAATAATTCATTTTCTAGATCTGAAGATCATATTCAGTGGTTCTAGTCTCTTGTTACCTCTACCTCTCCTGTTATTCACCACTGTCTAGTCTCCTCCTTCCCTTCAATCTGAGAAGATACGAACGGAGACTTCAAGCACCTCAACTGGATTATAGTTCTTCAATGACATCCTATCCAACGAATCTTCACCTCATTCTAAAGTTTCAGTCTTAATTTTTTAAACCAAATCAGCTTTCAACAAGGCTTCATTTATATCCGATTCTTCTTCTTTGTGTGGCCAGAAGACTTCATAGGCGCAACACCAAGTCCACTGTCGTCCTCTCTAGATTTCACCTTTTCTTGATTCTTGCCTATTAAAAATCAACAACGTTTTCCTTGACCTCACCCTTAAAAGCATTCTATGTAGCTTATATGCCCTGCACAGCTTGAATATGCTTTATTATGTAAAACAATTTAAACGCCTTCTTAACTTCCTCTTAGATATGCATTGTTATGTAAATCAACCTAAACAACATTTTCAGTTCCTTTTGGATGTGAATTGTTAATTTAAAACAAACTAAACACTTTCTAAATTAGCATTGATAGATTTGATAATAATTATAAGGATGAAAAAAAAAAAATGATATAACATAAGATTAAAAAAAATCTTTCATATCAATTTGACTTGTAGTTCTCATTCTCATATTCTAATAATTAATTTATGAATATGATCTGGAAAACTTTCCCGATTTAAAATTCAAATACAATCAAATATATTTTTATTTTTTCTAATTTAGAAAACCAATGAAATAAATTTGTATGTAAAAAGAGTAAAGAGAAAGAAATTATTTAAAAGAACGCAAAACCAAATTACAGTACACTTTAAAAAAAAAACACTTGAACACAGTTAGTGTAGGAAAATCACAATAAGAGTGAAGTCTTACTTTTTTTGTTTATGTTAATTTTAGTTTCTATTAAAATTAAAAACAATATATTATTTATTACGTAAATTTCAACTTAAAATATTAAAATATAAAATTTATGTTTTTTTAAAGATGAGTAATAATAGAAACAAGCTGAAATGTTGCAATCATAAGTATAAACAAAAAGATGAGTAATAATAGAAACAAGCTGAAATTTTGCAATCATAAGTATAAACAACCCAATAAAATGGTAAAGACGTTAAGAAACACATGAGCCTCAATTTGTTTTTATAAAATTCAAAGTGTACTATGATTTTTTTGAATATTTTTGAGTTGCTCTTGAATTGTATTCCATGTAATCTCTTTCAAAGGTACATCCATGGTTGTACAAGTTAGTATTATACATGCCCAACCATAGAAATCATGACATGTTCCTTTCTATATGGCATCAGTCTTGTATTTATGTTTCAATCCCTTTGTTTGTAGGGTTTCATAGTCTGCTTCTTCTGGTCTCCATATATTCTGATTTTTTAATTCTGATTATACATTTACTTTACAGATGTGGAAAGTAAACTATGTTGGGTGACTGAATCTTCTCTTTGAATTAGCTTACATACTCCAAAATAAAAGAACAATAATGGATTCAAGAAAACCACCATATCCATGTTGTAATTCTGTATCCAAATGTGTTCAAAATAAAACCTCCACATAGTTGTATGTTATGTAGGTGGAATAGCTTGAACAAAAGTTTCAATATCATTTTTCCTAAAAGCAATCAATGCAACTACATGATAATAATTTACATCATTTGTCACAAAAGATTGAGTGGAGAGACCAAAATAGATGTATGCCTCAAATGTGTAGTAATATAAAGGAAGACAAGGATATAGTGGCTTAGCTCTAAAACTAACCCTTGGTGTGACTGATGCCCCCTCTTGATTGACATTTTTTATTCCTAGATTCCCTTTATGTATCTCTTTAAATTGATTTAGCAAGGCCTTATATTTATAGTATGAATTAGGATTGCCCAGGTGTATTAACTTACTTTTGATAATGTAAATTGGAAGAGTAAAGGTGTAAGTTAATGAAAAATAGGCAAAATGACCAAAAAACAACAAAAAAGGATAGGCCTATCCATGATGGACCCTTATAGTTATGAGTTTGTCTACGAGACATGTACTGTCAATTGTTAACATAGGTTTATAAAATAGGAAACGAATAGTTTAAATGCACTAAACTGATACATTCTAAACAAGGGGTACAAAGTGCCAATTCCCTATGGGGCACAAGCCTATATCACTGGTTAGTCAATGAGTATTCACTAGCAAAAAACATGCCCTGTATTTAATGGAAATAACATAATATATACATCAGTACTTACATTTGGAGATACAATCTTTATTATATTAATCAATAACAATAAATGTTATCTCAAAATTTTAGCCTCTTCTTAATCTTGAAATCATATATATTTTTTATTTCATTAGTAAAGGAATGAGGCTTTGAAATAAATTTATACATGATTATCATTGATTACATTGGGGATTGGTCTTTCACCAAGAGGTCCATAAGAGGGTTTAGCTAAGTATGCACTCATTATTCACACACAATAAAAAAAATTATTAAAAATTATGTTAGTCATTTATTGTATTGACAGAATTATGTTATGGGTCAGACACGTTAACATGATTCATCAAACATTGAAGTATCTATTAATCACGCTAGATAATCAAACTTAAAGCTATTGATAACAAATTTGGGGCTATTATCAAGTCCATAAGTCTAGTGGTTGTTGCCAATAAGGAGCATTATTCAGATGGAAGTAATTCAAAGGGTCTCACCAAACAAACTGGGCAACAGAGAAAATAATCAACTTCTAGAGGTAATAGTGATGAAGACAAAGGTGAACTGCCATATTTTCTCTAGGCTACCTAAAATCTTAGTGCAAAACCTTAAGCAAAAATTAATCTAAGCCTTGACCTAACAATAAGTTATCTAACAATCTCAAGACCGTAAGAAAAAATTAGTCTCATCCCCTACACAACAATAAGGATGCAATCTCAGTGCCTAACCCTAAGCCAAAAAAAACTCTATTTACAAAAAAAAAATAGTATGGTTTGATAAAACCCTAGAACATGTAAATTTTCCTGAAAAACCTACATTATAAACCAAGTGAAGCATTTAATCATCTTTTCTATGAAGAATTTTAATTCATTTCTATGAATAACAGAGTATAGCCTAAAAAAACTAGAAAAGAGTAGTCAAATATTAACAAACTAATTCCATATAAAGCATTGAAAGGGATAACTCTACTAAAATGGAGCCCTTATTTTAAAAAAACTAAACATAAGAGACCTCAAGGTTTAAACAAGCACATATAAATAAAGCTTCTTAGGATATTTGATGATTAGTCTAGGTTTGTTCAAACTTTGAATTGAGCTCAGGGAAGGCATAATAATGTAGGCAAATAACATTAGAAATTACTGAAGGTAGTGGAGAGACAATCCTAAGGCAAAATAATGTAGGGAAATTCAACTAATTTAGTAAAATCATTTCTATTGAGTCTCCTTGTAATTTCATGTTCACACACATTGCCTATAAACACTACTCATTGGTAGCCATGTGGAAGAATGAAAGCTTGACTCCCAACTTTTGATTCTGATTCTAAATTTTTATAAAAATCTGAGCCATTTAGCTGAATTTGAACACAAAAGAATTAAAAATCCAAGGAATTATTAAATTGGGAAATAACATACTGAGAAATTTTAAGAAATAAAAATCTAAATAATTATTAAACTGGGAAATAACATACTGAGAAATTTTAGCAATGTAAAATTTAATAGAATGTACGTACTAGTATTTTAGAAAATAAATACATCCACCTCTGACCATAAAACAAAATATAGGAAAGGGTCCAAACTGTAATACATAGTCTTTGATAAGGACCAATGTTCAAAATCAACCTTAATCATATAATAGACCAGAAAAGCAATATACTAAAGCCCCACTATAATATATATCAAACTAAGAAACTAAAAAATAAGAACAAAATGTGTAAAGCAGAAATTGCATTCAGTCTTATATGCCCAAATCATCATTAATTGTGCATAGTTTAAGCTAATTCAGAGCAATGCACTTTCACAGTATAACAATATATTAAGAGTTACTCAAAAAATGAATGATAAGCTACATTTTCCTCGATTATCATGACTAGCTACTCCTTAGAGTATTCCAGGATAAGAGAGAGATAATGCAAGAAACAAACATGAAGCAAATTGCACTTCAAGAAAGAAGTATGCCCATAGTATATATATATATATATATATATATATATATATATATATATATATATATATATATATATATATATATATATATATATATATATATATATATATATATATATATATATATATATGCCATATCTGGACATAGAGATAAATGCATATTTATAGTTTGTTGAAAGCAAGAGGGGATTTTTAAGTCCGTTGAAATCCTTGATTGAAATGGAATGTGGTTCCACTTGAGTTGAAACAACTAAGAAAAAAATGATGATGGTGGTGTTGATCCTGCACTGAGTTAAAGAAAAGAAAAGAACATTACCTGATATGGTAACCACATTAATGTTGTTGGATGAAAATATTGCGTAGGGAGGTTTGAATGCTAGACATGGTGATAATAAGGATTGTGTGAAGGCAATGACGAAGGTGAAGATCAATGGCGTGATGTAGAAAAGGCAACCACGAAGAGGGCTTAAACATAAATATCAGTGAATACAGACAGAGGATAAAATTTGTTTATGGCACACTAAATGGCTACAAACATGTGCACCGCCTAAATCTACAAAGAAAACCCACTGTCCAGCTCTTCAATGAATACCCACAGCCTAATTCTGCAATAGAAAACCATGGCTTTCATTTATGGATTTTAAATTTAATGATGATTCTACACTTACTTTCTCGATAGAAATGAAATGATTCATAACATCTAATTTTATTGATTAATCACAACGCCTAAAATAATATAATTTATTCTTTACTTTAAACAACTTGTAGATTATTTTGGCAAAAGTTTAGGTATATTTGTGAGCATGAAAATCATTATATTTGGATTGGACAGGGAGACAAAATTTATTGACAAGTTAATGTGAAATGAAGCCAACAATCCCTCCCTTCAGGACTAATAATAATTGTGATGCTTTTTAGTTTTAATAGACCAAATATAAAGTCGTGATATTAAAGCTATCATGTAGATACATTAAAATGCATAGATTTAAATAAATTAAAAGAGGAATAAAATAAAATAATGAAAAGAATAAAATTGAAGAATAATAATTTTGTGCCAACTTTAAGTTTCTACCCTTCTTATTGCGTATGTTTAATTCCATTACCAAACACACTTACATGCTTTACAAATTTCTCACAATACATGACCTCCCTTCATGCTCAATTCCAAAGACATTCTACCAAGAAGAAGAATGAAAAAGTATTATTCTGCAGAAGATTTATATATCATGGTAGTCTTTGACAAGAAGCTAAAAATAAAATGGAGAGGCATGAAATCTTTTTAAGGTTACTCAATCTGTTCCAATTATTCTGTTAAACCACAACATAGAATGATGTGGATTATTAAACATGCAAGTTTAGAAAACTTGTGTAAAATTAAGCCACACCCTTTGATCACTGCCATATTTTGTTGTCACTGGTTGTTTGGTATCCTGTCATTCGCCCCACCGTTCCATCGTCTGTCCTTTTAAAAATGCAATTATAAACTATATATTTGTTATCTAATTTTTTGCCAAATTCAAAACAATAGACCTTATGTAATGTCAGAAATAGACATAGTAGTTTTAAGAATTCTTATTTTCCCATTTAATTTTTTATTTTTGTTCCCTTTTTCGTTGCTCTCTATGAATTGGCAGTTTTGACCTTGGAAAATAAATAATCTGAGTTATTGTGTTTTCCTTGATGCTATTTCAATTTAAGGTCATCGAATCATCTGGAACCTCTCCAATTCTTTATTCCTTTTTATACATGGTATTGCTTCGTTGACGACTGAATCTATTCAAACTAGAATAGTTTGAGAATATTTCAGTTTTCATGATCCAAGTCGGATCACATGAGAAAAGAAAAGTTTCGAAAACCAAAGAGAAATCAATATTTAGAGCCAACAAAAAATAATGATCTTATAGGCATCTAAGAAGTGACTTTGTTTGAGGATCATTGATTTGAATTAAAACTTGTAAATGAATATGTTTTTATTATATTTTTTGTCATTTCATTGCACTCAGAAGAAAATAGTATTAAGAAAAGGCTGAAGAGAAATCACCCACACCAGGTGATATTGAAGAGGAATAATGATGAGCTCCCTATATATGTCAAACAAAACTCCAATTCTGAGCAGCAACAATAGAGAAAGAGGAATTACAGAGGAGTAATGCAGATCATGGCATAAATGGGTGGTGGAGATTCGTGATCCAATGAAATCAACTTGAATATCCTTGAGAACATTCCAAACATCTTACGATGCTGTTAAAGCCTATGACAACACTAACTTAACAATTAGAGGAGCAAAGGCCAAACTCAACTTCCCATAAAAAGCATCCTTAATGGCCCTGTTGGCTCAAAAATTTGTCAAGGGGACAAATTGGTGACTTTGAGTCAACAGTGTGGGAACTGAGTTATTAAATTAGTCAGCATTGTAGGACAAAGTTTCTCTCCTATTAATAGGCGGAGTTACCTTTATTGAAAGGCAAAAAGGAAAAAATGGGGAAAAAACTATTCACAACTATTTACAACAAAAATATTTTCTATTGGTGGTTTCATACTTTTAATGTGGAAGTATGTAAAAGAGGTAGAATGGAAATGAGGAGAAAGAAAGGATTAATGGAAAGAAATGATGAATAGAGAAAGGAAAGAAATAAGGGAGGATAGGATTGTTATAGTCAGTTAAATACATAAACTACAATGATAACCCTGAAAAAAAGGACAACTCTAGATAACTAAATACAAAAACTTACTAGAATAGTCCAAGAAGGGTAAAACACTATGTGCATCGAAACCTCTCTCACTCAATGGGTGTTAAAGACATAATTACACCCTTAGGAATGCAAAACATATACTAAAACAATTTTCTAATACTAATAGCAGACTAAAGACAACTATCTCATATTTACCCATAAAAGATGATTAAAATATTACGTAAACCCCACCAAGATTGCACATTTATAAAAATAACACAAGAAGATTCTAAAAGAAATACATAATGTGAAATTCTCATTTTCTGACAATTTGATAGGGATTATGAGAATAATTTGAAAGTAAAGATATAGAGACAAATGAATCATATGCAAAGTTATAACTCATAAAGAAATCTTGAAAATAAAGTCTACAAAATCTCTCTATTCTGATCTTTATTGAGTCAAAAATATAATCTCATCCTTCAAAAGTTTCTATAGAGTTTCATTGTCAAAAGTCCCTTATTTTAAAATGAACCTTACATTCATATTTATATCATGGGGAGGTGGTTACGATGTATAATAACCTTTTTTACAGTTTTGAAGGTGCAAAAGTGATTTTAGAAAAATGCACCGCTTAAGTGATGCAAAAGTGCATTGATGAAATTGCATCGTATGCAAAAATGAATTTACAAAATTGCACCTCTTGAACGATGCAGAAATACTTTGATGCTTTTGTACCACTTGAAATGTACAAATCAAAATTACATGATTTTCTTTAGAAACTAAGCATTTCTAGATTTGTTCAGCATATCAATTATTTCTCTCACATTTCATTATCAAAACATTTACTCTAGAGATTGTTAGCAGTTTTAGGATTTTTATCTCCTCATCAAAGACGTCCATGAAATAATTATAGGATTTCCAAAAAATGCCTTCTCCATATTTTTATAAAATGACTTGAAAGCCATTGATCTGATCTTTATCTTTGAAAAGTATTCATGTCTTCAATAGATGAAGGGTACTAAAAAGGTCATCAAAAATAGTTTGCATCAGTTATCTATGCCAAGATAGACACATATATCAAATTTGGAAGCATATAGAAATCATGTGAACCATTTGACAAATTACCTCGAATGAATTTGATTCTACTTGGAGACCAGTTGATTGCATTTCTTTGACTAGGTGGCACATGGACCATTGTCTTCATTTTTATTATTCACAATCATTTCATTTGATGCAGTCTTTTGTTACTATATTGTAGTCATTGTTTCTCATTAAGACATGTGAGCCAAGCTTTACCACACAAGTACAAATGATATGTGATAGTCTGGCGACATCTTTAGTTTGAGATAGAATTTACGTGAGTCGATAATTCAAAATCAACTTATACTTTATATGTTGGTTATGTCTTCTCATCCTCAAAACACGTTATTTGATGCATGGGAGAAATATTGATCACCGTTCTGTCAATCATACTTGTGGATGACGTATGCACAATGTCATTTGACATAAAACCCTGACCCTTCGTGATGTCACCAACCACATAAATATCATGTTTATTTGTATTACCTTAACAAACATACAAAGGTTGAGCATAACATGTGATATATTATCATATTTCACTATTATATATGCATTGCCAAAGATATCCAGTACCTTTCCATTATATTATTCATCTTTGTGATTCATATCATGTGACCCTAAAGCTATTACTCGTATAGGGCTCACTCCAATAATTAGATTTATAAATTTTAAGATGTAGCAACATTTCTCTACCAAGGTGCCTCTTGTATTGACATTGAAATTGTTCCAATTGTGAATCTTGACAAGAAAAGGAAAGTGATGCTCTCTGATTATAACCATCCAAACTCATCCAAACACCCAACTCTCAACTATTGTGACCAATTTAGCTATGGGCGGCATGTACCTATATTCCAATCCAACTTTTAATATATCCAGTGTTTCCATGACTGCTGATATGAACTTTTTGCAATGCTCTACTATGGTGTAGAGAGGCTTTTCTTTAAGGATGTGATGAGACTTTGGGTGGCTATGGAATCAATTTCATTAATAAATATAATGGATGGGGCATTTTTCTCAGTCTCCTCAAAGGCCTTCCAGAAATTGATTTCACTTTCTTTAGTTAAATTTGACATAATTTTAGGTCCATTGATAAAAAAAGAATGCACCAGTACCATTTGCAAATGCCCTAACAATTAAGGTTTTCCTCGAACCAGGTGGTCCATAAAGCATAATACCGTTTGGAGGCCTCACACCAATTTATTTGAAGAGTTGTGGATGCCAAAGGGGAATTTCTAATAATTCACGGATCTAATTCATTTGTTTTCATACACCATGAACATCATCATAACAAATTTTCATCCAATCTATCATCATCCTCAAGCTTTACAGGCTCATCCTCCAGAAAATTCTATATTATGAGAAACAACAAAATAATCCCTAGGGTCTGTCACATTTTAATACATAATTATATCATGGACATCCATAAAAATAAAAATGTCTTCATGGGGTGCAAAGGAGGATCCATTGGCCAATTTGAAATATACTCCACTCCCACTCACAAAGAATAATTTGGAAACATCCCTGCATTATCATGTCGTCATGTAGATCTCTTATTTACACCATTGCTTAACTTCCATTCTGACAATATCCTACGTGCATAGCATTCTAAGAGACAACATCTATTTCAAGCATATTGTAAAACACTTTATGAGAATCTTCTACATTGATTCATTTTTACAAATAGTTTGTGCTTTATGAATGCTTCCACATTGTCCATACATATCTACAAGGGAACCTACAATTACAATGTTTGACAAAAATCCACTTTCCATTATGCTTAGATGAATGTCAATATTTTTTTCCAAAGCTTTTAATTTGGCACATGCTCAGAGTACATTGGCAAAGCTAAAGGGATTGGGTTGGATTGCCGTTCATTGCATTTTGTTGAAATAATGCCAAAACCTGACGAAGTCATCCATATCTTCTGTAATTTGCAGTCATCACATTCCACGAGAAGTTGTCTTGCTATGTCATTTCCTCAAACATTTCGTGAGCATCTACGAAACCGCAGCACTTGATATACATGTTGATAATCTTATTTTGAAAATGAAACTTTTGGGAAGACTAAGTCTCACTTGCATGGCTTGGGGAAATAATCACAACAGTTGCACGGGAGTGAAAAAAGAAATCTACAAATTGCACAACGAGGTAGTGGAAAGTTTATTTGAACTGCTAGAGAAAACTAAAAAACAAATTATAATTTGCATGGAAGCGAAAAAGATTTTTGCAATTTGCACCCAATTGTTTTTTTGGCACTTTGCACAAGTTATGAAAAAGGAAAATATGTTTATGCAACTCGCAAAAAACAAAAAAAAAAGGTTTTGGCAAATTACTAGGAAAGCTAGCAATGTTTTGAACGGAGGGTTCAAACAGGGTTAAAAAATATTTTGGAATGAAAACATAAATATACACTAAATTTGAATTTTCAAAACTTTCAAAATTTCTAGCATTTTCGGGTGAAATACAAAAATCTTTACTCATATTTTTAAAAATTAAAAATTTCACCATATTTTCAGTGTTTAAAACAACTGTGACAAGAAGACCATAATAAGCATCACAATAATAAGGTCAGTCTCTACTCGATTTATAAAAATGACATCATTCGAAGCAGTGTCGAGGTTCCATCCGTAATTTCAACATTAACGGATTACCCCATTCACACTAATGGGTTAAATATCGGCGGTGATGGAGCACCGTGGTGCAATTGGACACGGCGCCGCTTATTCAGACTTGTCGCAGCGCGAGTATTCCTCCCCATGTTTGTTTCAATCACCCGAGTTTAATCATAATAGCCAATTTGCGCAAAATGGGAGTAATGATCTTCTTTTTGATGCATTTACAAGATCTTGTCGTCAGCAACAACATCAGCTGCGTAAATCCTCCATTAAAAGCTATCCAAGTTTAAGTCATGAGCAATTGATAAGGACGCCTATTTTGGTTCAACCGAAGTACACAGATCAATGTTTATCAATGTAAAATAGATATGTACATCACCAACAGCGGCAGATGCTTCTTGGGCAGCATTTAGCTTAGTATTTTGACAATATTTTCCAGAAAGTGCTACAGATCAAATATCTGGTAAGCCAGATTCCACTCAAACTCTGCCAACTCGTGGACATCATTTGATCTACGAAGATACTTGACAAGAAGTAAGAGGCCGCACCTGTTAATTATTACTTATTATAACCGTCAGAGGCCATATTGCCAGTCAAGGTGGAATTGTTTTTATTTATTTATCTTTACACAAAGGCTGTTTTTTCATTCTTACAGGGATCCCTATAAAAAAAATCGTCTAAGAACGAAGGATTTGTTACGTTTCAAATCTTTGAGTGCGTGCTTATTGAAGACCACGTTATAATGACTGCGAACATACATTACGAAGTGTAGTAATTAACGAATAAGAGAAATGATCCTTAACCTATATAAATGAAGTGATCAAATTAACAAGGGCGCAAAGTGCCTAGTCCTTGCGGGAAGGGGAGATTAGTTTGAGGATGTTATTGATTCATGAAACATAGGTTTTGCAAGGTCAAAATACTAAAATCAATGCATGCACATGCAAAGTTATCATTTTATGAAATCGATTTTTTTTTTAGTTTTGCAAGTTGGAAACTAGATCGAAAAAACCCCATCTTATTAATTAAGGAATAAATCCATTCTTCAGATCGCACTAACCCAACCATCGCCTAATCCAACCTGTTTAACACTGTAGTTTAACCCAGTTGCTGCCCAACAAAAAAAATCATACCAAGCAAATATTTTTCAATATTATCGAATCTGCAAACTCAGTTACAGAGTGTATTATGATTTACTATCTTTAAAGTAGATATTGTTGTTCTGGTTTTTTTGTAAAATTGTGACCACAGTCATAGTCTAGCTTAAATAACAAGGAATAAATTTACAAACGAACCGTTAATAACAAAGCATAGATGAAAACCATAGTAAATCCGAAAACATAAACTGAAGAATCGAAACATCAAGATAAAAGATCATGTTGCGGAATGAACTTGATGGAACCATTGTCAAATGGGACAGCCATGGTCTGAAAACCCTTGGGAAACTTCTTCAAGGCTTCTTCATTAGACAATAATTCCCGCACTGAACCTCCACATGGGGTCTCTTGTTGTCTTATTCTTGCATAGAAAATACATTATCTTTCCTCTAAATATAGATACATTTTTAATGGCTTCACAATCTCTAACAAATAACACTGAAATGCATCAAAAAATCATTGGCTTGCAATCCTTCTTGCCCATCGCACTGCCATGGAAATTACTTGGTTTTTTTTTCAAGTTTTACATTAAAAAGTAAAAAAAATAGTTTGATCACAGGTTCAGTTTGGGCTTTGCCAAGGATGAACAAATTTACAAAAACAAACAATGACAACCTATTTTACCAGAGAAAGGCCAATTTGCTAGATTGTTGGGCTAAATTGTTCCCATTCCTCTGTTTTCAATGCCACCACCAACAACACCTATTTCTCAGCCAACAAGCCCACAAAGAATCCTCTACATGCAAATGTGGTTAGCTGCATAGCTAAAAGAAAGAAAAAAACCCAATATTCATTAGATCAGAAATTGATCACAATATAAGTACATAGCGACATTGCCCATTTGAATAGTTTGATAGGTGGTGTGCTTTCCACACTCAAGCACTTCGATGGATAGGATGCTATTCATAGTTTTTCCTCATTCCTAGATCTAAAACTATTTTTTAAGCACTAAAATGAATTTTGATCTGATCATAAGAGCCAACACCATAATAATTATAATGGTAAAAGACATTTAAAAGATTTTTATACCATTGTAATTGTAGGTCTTCCTTATGACTAGATCTCTAAAGCCACTAACCTATGCGGGCACGCCTAGTAAAAAAAAAACTAATCTTGTAAAAAAGAGTATGTTAAACTAATCATTTTTGGATTGTGCAAGCTACGAGTGGAAACTAGTTGTATGCAAACGATGCTTTTGATTTCAATTTTATTCTGTAAAAATCCATTTTTATCTGAATTCTGGCCAACTACTGGTAATCCTGCTTGATTGACTATTTGTATCTAGACCCTGTTACTAATTGCACTAATTTTGACTTTCATGGTGTTAGGATTGGCTATTACATGGATCACTAATATCCCTAGACAAAAGTACTTTACTAAATTTTTGGATCATAGATGTTGAATGAGGGTGCAAACTAAAATCTTCTTGTGTTTGCATGGGTGAAAAATGAGGCACACCACTTTGAGATAGGCCAAACTAGATATCATTATCCAACAAAATAATTATGAAAATAAAGAACATGCTAAAGGGTAAAAGTTTGTAAAGAATAGGTAGTTTGCATCAGAAAGGAATCTATCCACAGGAGTATTGCATGACCCATAGAGCTAATGAGCACAAAGCCCTGTAAAATTTAGAATTGAGAACATGGAATTTTGGGTTTGAAGAAGAATTTATAAGAAAGAAACAATTTCATGGAGAACTAAAATAGATTGGATGAAAACATTTGATGCCATACCATGGAAAAGGCAAAAAAGTACATAAAATGTTGACCATGATCACAAAATGCATAGGGTGAAAAATAACAAGCAAAGAAGCCTAAGAGGAGTCTTTTTTGGAGTAGGGGAAGTCGATTGAGCTTTCCAAATGTTTCATCATCAAACCCTGACTACGAAATGCTAAATTTAAATTTAGAATTATTATTCTTACCATCATGCATTTATAGAGAAACAACCTCTTCGTCTCTGGTTTGTTGCCCACAGTGGTTAGTATAAATCAGATCACACTCCCAGAAAGAAAAACTCCCATAGTATATATATTGCATGTCCAGACATGGAGATAAATGGATATTTATACTTTATTGAAAGTGTAGAGGGGATTTATGATTCTGTTGAAATCCTTGATTGAAATGGAATGTGGCTCTGCTTGAGTTGAAATAGCTAAGAAAAAATATTGGTGATGGTGTTTTTCTTGGGTTTAGTTAATGAAAAGAATATAACACAACTTGATATGGTGACCACATTATTGCTATTGTATGAAAAGGTTGCTTGAGGAGGTTCAAACCCTAGACATGGTGAATATAGGTGGAGGTAAAAATTCATTTGTGGCATGTGAAATGGCTGCTAGCAGATGCACCACTAGCTTGTTGTGTGTCTATTAAATTTTCCCTCACTGCCAAGGTTATTGCCATGTCATATGGTGTTCAACCTCCCTATGGACACTGCTCCACAAAAATTGAAACCAATGTACCTTGATTAACATGAAGATTGTATTGACATTTACATGCTACCTCGATCTACTAGAAGGTATAAATAACATAGATTTTGCTCATCCAATCAATGTCTCATAAAATATAATATTATATTAAGTGCGTTAATAGACATACAATTCCTTTTTGCCAAACTTTCATATATTTTTCAATGGAAAATATGATGCATTGAGATTGGCCAACATAATAGGAAATAATAACAGGTTAAGAAGAAATGAAGACAATAGTCCCCCTTCGGGACTAATAACTATCGCAACATCTATACTCTTAATTATTTTTCAATAAAAAATATTAATTTAATATCCTAGCCATTCAACATTAAAGTTACAATTAGCATGAGTGGAGTGAAAGGTTAAAAACTAGTGTGTGTGTGTGTGTGTGTGTGTGTGTGTTACAAAGTGCCAATTCCCTATGGGCCACAAGCCTATATCACTGGTTAGTCAATGAGTATTCACTAGCAAAAAATCTGCTCTGTATTTAATGGAAATAACACAATATATGCATCAGTACTTACATTTGGAGATACGAACTTTATTATATTGATCAATAACATTAAATTTTATCTCAAAATTTTAGCCTCTTCTTAATCTTGAAATCATATATATTTTTTATTTCATTAGTAGAGGAATGAGGCTTTGAAATAAATATGTACATGATTATATTTGATAACATTGGGGATTGGATTTTCACCAAGAGGTCCATAAGAGGGTTTAGGTAAGTATGCAGTAATTATTCACACACAATAAAAAAATTTATTAAAAATTATGTTAGTCAGTTATTGTATTCACAAAATTATGTTATGGGTCAGACGCATTAACATGATTCATCCAACATTGAAGTCTCTATTAATCATGCTAGATAATCAAAACTAAATCTATTGATAACAAATTTGGGGCTATTATCAAGTCCATAAGTCTAGTGGTTGGTGCCAATAAGGATCATTATTCAGATGGAAGTAATTCAAAGGGTCCCACCAAACAAACTAGGTGATAGAGAAAAAAATCAACTTCTAGAGGTAATAGTGATGAAGACAAAGGTGAATTGCCCTATTTTCTCTAGGCTACCTAAAATCTTAGTGAAAAACCTTAAGAAAAAAGTAATCTAATCCTTGACCTAACAATAAGTTAGCTAACAATCTCAAGACCGTAAGAAAAAATTAGTCTCATCCCCTACACAACAATAAGGATGCAATCTCAGTGCCTAACCCTAAGCCAAAAAAAACTCTATTTACAAAGAAAAATACTATGGTTTGATAAAACCCTACAACATGTAAATTTTCCTTAAAAGACTATATTATAAACCAAGTGAAGCATTTAATCATCTTTTCTGTGAAGAATTTTAATTCATTTCTACGATTAATAGACTATAGCCTAAAAAAACTAGAAAAGAGTAGCCAAATATTAACAAACTAATTCCCTATAAGGCATTGAAAGGGATAACTATACTACATTGGAGCCCCTCTTTTAAAAAAACTAAACATATGAGGCCTGAAGGTTTAAACAAGCACATATAAATAAAGCTTCTCAAGATATTTGATGATTAGTCCAGGTTTGTTGAAACTTTGAATTGAGCTCAGTTAAGGCAGAATAATGCAGGCAAATAACATTAGTAACTATTGAAGGTAGTGGAGAGACAATCCTAAGGCAAAATAATGTAGGTAAATTCAACTAATTTAGTAAAATCATTTGTATTAAGTCTTCTTGTAATTCCCTGTTCACACACATTGCCTATAAACACTACTCATCTCTATGTATTGAAAGCACTGGTAGCCATGTAGAAGGTTGAAAGGTTGACTCCCAGCTTTTGATTCTAATTCTAAATTTTGATAAAAATCTGAGCCATTTAGTTGAATTTGAACACAAAAGAATTAAAAATCCAAGGAATTATTAAATTGGGAAATAACATACTGAGAAATTTTAACAAATAAAAATCTAAATAATTATTAAACTGGGAAATAACATACTGAGAAATTTTAGCAATGTAAAATTTAATAGAATGTACGTACTAGTATTTTAGAAAATAAATACATCCACCTCTGACCATAAAAAAAAATATGGGAAAGGGTCCAAACCCTAATACATAGTCTTTAATAAGGACCAACGTTCAAAATCAACCTTAATCATATAATAGATCAGAAAAGAAATATAACGAAACCCCACTAGAATATCTATCAAACTAAGAAACTAAAAAATAAGAAAAAAATTCATAAAGCATAAATTACATTCAGTGTTATATGGCCAGATCAGCAATAATTGTAATAGTTTAAGCTAATGCAGAGCAGTGCACTTTCACAGTATAACAATATATTAAGAGTTACTCAAAAACTCAATGATAAGCTACGTTTTCCTCGGTTATCATGACTAGCTACTCAGAGTATTCCAGGATAAGAGAGAGATAATGCAGGAAACAAACATAAAGCAAAATGCACTTCCAGAAAGAAAAATGCCAATAGTACATATATAATATATATATGCCATATCTAGACATGGAGATGAATGTATATTTATAGTTTGTTGAAAGCAAGAGTGGATTTTTGAGTCCGTTAAGATCCTTGATTGAAATGGAATGTGGTTCCACTTGAGTTGAAACAATTGATAAAAAAAGAACGATGGTGGTGTTGCTCTTGCATTGAGTTAAAGAAAAGAAAAGAACATAACCTGATATGGTAACCACATTAATGTTGTTGGATGAAAAGGTTGCTTATGAAGGTTCGAATGCTGGACATGGTGATAATAAGGATTGTGCGAAGGCAATGATGAAGGTGAAGATCAATGGCATGATGCAGAAGAGGCAACCACAAAGAGGGCTTAAACACAAAGATCAGTGAATATAGACAGAGGTTAAAATTTGTTTGTGGCACACTAAATGGCTACCAACATGTGCATTGCCCAGCTTTGTAATGAACACCCACTATCCAGCACTTCAATGAATACCCATGGCCAAATTCTGTGATGAAAAACAACAGCGTTCATTTATGGATTCTGACTTTAATGATGATTCTGCACTTACTTTCTCGATAGAAATGAAACGATTCATAACATCTAATTTTATTGATCAATCGCAACGCCCAAAATAATATAATTTATTCTTTTCTTTAAACAACTTGTAGATTATTTTGGCAAAAGTTTAGGAATATTTGTGAGCATGAAAATCATTATATTTGGATTGGACAGGAAGACAAAATTTATTGACAAGTTAATGTGAAATGAAGCCAACAATCCCTCCCTTTGGGACTAATAATAATTGTGATGCTTTTTAGTTTTAACAGACCAAATATAAAGTCATGCTATTAAAGCCATCCTGTAGATACATTAAAATGCATAGATTTAAATAAATTAAAAGAGGAATAAAATAAAAGCATGAGAAGAATAAAATTGAAGAATAAGAATTTTGTGCCAAATTTAAGTTTCTACCCTTCTTATTACATATGTTTAATTCCATTACCAAACACGCTTACATGCTTTACAAATTTCTCACAGTACATGACGTCCCTTCGTGCTCAATTCCTAAGACATTCTACCAAGAAGAAGAATGAAAAAGATTTATTCTACAGAAGATTTATATATCATGGTAGTCTTCGATAAGAAGCTAAAAATAAAATGGAGATGGATGAAATCTTTTTAAGGTTACTCAATCTGTTCCAATTCTTCTATTAAACCACAACATAGAATAACGTGGATTATTAAACATGCAAGTTTAGAAAACTTGTGTAAAATTAAGCCACACACTTTGATTGCTGCCGTTGTTTGTTGTCACTGGTTGTTTGGTATCCTGTCATTCGCCCCACCGTTCCACCGTCTGTACTTTTAAAAATGCAATTGTAAACTGTATATTTATTATCTATTTTTTTGCCAAATCCAAAACAATAGACCTTATGTAATGTCAGAAATAGACATAATAGTTCTAAGAATTCTTATTTTCCCATTTAATTTTTTATTTTTGTTCCATTTTTTGTTGCTTTCTATGAATTGGCGGTTTTGACCTCGGAAAGTAAATAATATGAGTTACTCTATTTTCCCTGATGCTATTTCAATTTAAGGTCATCGAATCATCTGGAACCTCTCCAATTCCTTATCCCTTTTTATACACGGTATTGCGTCATTGACGACTGAATCTATTCAAACTAGAATAGATTGAGAATATTTCAGTTTTCATGATCCAAGTCAGATCACACGAGCAAATAAAAGTTTTGAAAACCAAAGAGAAATATATATTTAGAGCCAACTAAAAAACATGATCGTATAGGCGTCTAAGAAGTGACTTTGTTTGAGGATCATTGATTTGAATTAAAACTTGTAAATGAATATGTTTTTCTTATTTTTTTTTGTCATTTCATTGCAATCAGAAGAAAACAGTATTAAGAAAAGGTTGAAGAGAAATCACTCACACCAGGTGATATTTAAAAGGAATAATGATGAGCTCCCTGTATATGTCAGACAAAACTCCAATTCTGAGCGGCAGCAACAGAGAAAAATGAATTACATAGGAGTAAGGCAGATCATGACGTAAATGGGTGGTGGAGATTCGTGATCCAATGAAAGCAACTCGATTATCCTTGGGAACATTCCAGACAGCTTACGACGCTGTCAAAGCTTATGACAACACTAACTTAACATTTATAGGAGCAAAGGCCAAATTGAACTTCCCATAAAAAGCATCCTTAATGGCCCTATTGGCTCAAAAATTTGTCAAGGGGACAAATTGGTGACTTCGAGTCAGCAATGTGGGAACTGAGTTATTAAATTAGTCAACACTGCAGGACAAAGTTTGTCTCCTATTAGTAGGCAAAGTTATCTTTATTGAAAGCCAAAAAGGAAAAAATGGAGAAAAAATTATTCTCAACTATTTACAACAAAAATATTTTCTATTGGTGGTTCCGTACTTTTAACCTGAAAGTACGTAAAAGAGGTAAAATGGAAATGAGCAGAAAGAAATGAATAATGGAAAGAAATGATGAATAGAGAAAGGAAAGAAATAAGGGAGGATAGGGTTGTTATAGTCAGTTAAATACATAAACTACAATGATAACCCTGGAAAAAATGAAAGACAACTCTAGATAGCTAAATACAAAAACTTACTAGAATAGTCCAAGAAGGGTAAAACACTATGTGCATGAAAACTTTTCTCACTCAATGGGTGGTAAAGACATAATTACACCCTTAAGAGTGCAAAACATATACTAAGACAATTTTCAAATACTAATAGCAGACTAAAGACAACCATCTCACATTTACCCATAAAAGATAATTAAAATATTACTTAAACCCCACCAAGATTCCACATTTATAAAAAATAACACAAGAAGATTCTAAAATAAATACATAATGTGAAATTCTCATTTTATAAAAATTTGATAGGGATTATGAAAAGAATTTGAAAGTAAAGATATCGAGACAAATGAATCATATGCAAAGTTATAACTCACAAAAATCTTGAAAACAATGTCTGCAAAATCTCTTATGATCTTTATTGAGTCAAAAATACATTCTCATCCTTCAAAAGTTTCTATAGAGTTTCATTGTCAAAAGTCCCTTCTTTTACAATGAACCTTACATTCATATTTATAGCATGGGGAGGTGGTTACGATGCATAATAATTTTTTTTGCATTTTTGAAGGTGCAAAAGTGATTTTATAAAAATGCACCACTTAAGTGATGCAAAAGTGCATTGAAGAAATTGTATTGTATGCAAAAATGAATTTACAAAATTGCACCACTTGAACGATGCAAAAATATTTTGGTGATTTTGTACCACTTGAAATGTAAAAATCAAAATTGCATGATTCACTTTAGAAACCAAGCACTTCTAAATTTGTTCAGCATATCAATTGTTTCTCTCACATTTCATTATCAAAACATTTACTCCAGAGATTGTTACCAGTTTTAATATTTTAATCTCCTCATCAAAGATGTCCATGAAATAATTGTAGGATTTCCACAAAATACCTTCTCCATATTTTTATTAGATGACATGAAAGCCATTGATCTGATCTTTATGTTTGAAAAGTTTTCATGTCCTTAATAGATGGAGGGTACCAAAAAAGGCCATAAAAAAATACTTTGTATCAGTTATCTATGCAAAGATAGACACATATACCAAATTTAGAAGCATATATAAATCATGTGAACTATTTGACAAATTATCTTCAATGAATTTGATTCCACTTGGAGACCAGTTGATTGCATTTCTTTGACTAGGTGGCACATGAACCATTGTGTTCATTTTTATTAGTCACATTTATTTTATTTACTGTAGTCTTTTCTTACTATATTGTAGTCATTGTTTCTCATTAAGACATGTGAGCCAAGCTTTGGTACACAAGTGCAAATGATATGTGAGATTCTATCGACATCTTTAGGTTGAGATAGCATTTACGTGGGTCAATAATTCAAAATCAACTTGAAATTGATATGTTGGTTATGTCTTCTGATCCTCAAAGTACATTATTCGATGCATGGGAGAAATATTGATCACCGTTCTGTCAATCATATTTAGGGATGACATATGCACAATATCATTTGACATAAAAGCCTCACCCTTCATGATGTCACCGACGACATAAATATCCTATTTATTTTTATTACCTTAACAAACATACAAAGGTCGAGCATAACATGTGATCCATTATCATATTTCACTATTACATATTCATTGTCAAAGATATCAAGTACCTTGCCATTATATTCTTCATCTTTGTGATTCATATCATGTGACTATGAAGCTATCACTTGTATAAGGCTCACTCTAATAATTAGATTTATAAATTTAAAGATGTAGCAACAATTCTCTGCCAAGGTGCCTCTTGTATTGACATTGAACTTGTTCCAATTTTTAACCTTGAGAAGGAAAGGAAATCGATGCTCTCTGATTGTAACCATCCAAACTCATCCAAACACCCAACTCTCAACTACTGTGACCACTTTAGCTACGGGTGGCATGTACCTATATTCCAATCCAACTTTTAATATATATTCAGTGTTTCCATGACTGT